>CATIWR010317367.1:0-26048 GCA_949677035.1 Omphalea diandra | reverse complement strand
AAAGTATTAATTTTATATTTAATGCTTGTCCAATATTAGAAGATTTAAATTTGAAAAATAAAATCAAAATATTATTTTTCTTCTTGGGTTTTGGATGAAATGGCAATAACAAGAAATATGGGGATGATAGTTTTGCCTAGTTTCTTTTCTTTTTTCTTTTTTTAATTTTTATTAGAAAAAGGGATTAAATTGATAAAATTCAAATTTTAGTGTTCAGTCTTATCTTACCACTAATCTAACCACTAAATTAAAACACCAATTTAATTTTGTCTTACAAACAAAAAGATAGCTTATAAATGATAGTTGAAAATTGCTATTGTCACTCCGTCAAATTTAAAATTTCATCAATTTTAATTTAATATTTTAAATTAAAATTTATGCTATTTATTCTTTTAAATCTAAAATTTTATTTATAAAAATTTTACATTATAGAATTTTTTTATGTCTACATTGTTCTATATTTTGATTAATAGAATCATTTAATTTTTTTGAAAAAAATGAAATTTCTTCTTTTTTCTGTTTTATTTTTTTCGTTTTTTACTAGTAACATTTATATCTTTGTCTAACAATTTAGTTTGTAGTTAGATATGCAACCAGATTCTATTTGTAACTTTTAAATTTTAGTTAAGAAATTTAAATGGATCTAAATAGATTTTCCAAGAATTATATCACATTCTTAATTAGAGCCACAACATTCTTTAAAAGTGAAGGAAACAGGGACTATGGATTTTTTTTTTTTTTTTGGTTTATATGGTAAGGAGTATTTAATTTTTGCTCAATATATATTTTTTTCACATTGACTCAGATAAGTTTATTTATATTGAGTCTAGCAAATTTATAAGAAATTATTTTATTAATATTTCAATAAATTTGAACTCAAGATAATAATAAAAAAAGAACATACTCTTTTACCATATAAATTAATGTCTATTGATAAACTTTCTTGTAAGTAAATGAAAATCAAGGAGAAAGCCATCCTTAGAAGTATTATATTCTAAAATGAAAATCTAAAATTAATGGATGAAATCCAAAATAAAGTCTCTTTCGTATGATCGATTTCATCATTATCTCTTTTCATAGTATCATCTCTCCTTTTTTTAGTGTTGTACTAAAGTTGAATATGGATTAAATTTCATTTATAATTTATGATTTTTCATTAATTATATCTAACATTCCTTTTGTATCTTAAAATTGTATATATTATTCACTATTTATTTTAAAAATTTATATAGTCTAAGTTTATTAAAAAATTAAGATGTGATAAATAAGCTAAAGTCAAACCACCACCCGACACCTCCGACTTACTTATCCTCTTTTTTAAGAGTCTTTCTATCATTTTCTGCTTTTCTTGTCTTCTCATGCTACTTACTTTCTCGTTTCACCTCTTTTTCCTTTTTTACAAAGAGTATTCAAACAGTTAAAAATAAATCAAATAAAAAAAAAAGAACAATCGAAATTTTAAAAAAGCTTATTGGCTTAAAGAATTTGCATTTTTGTGAGTTTTTATTATTATATCCAATCTTTTAAATTTTGATCAATTTAGTTAAATTCATAAATTTTTTTTATAATTATGTCCAATTTGTAAGACTAATCGAAATTAAATTACGTGTCATATGATGGTAGTGACACGTATCATGTGATGATAATAACACGTTATTTAATTTTGACCAGCATTACGGATTAGGCAAAATTACTAGAAGGTTTGCTATTTTAGCTAAATTGACTAAAATTTAAAAGGTTATACATAATAGTCAAAACTCATAAAAATTTAGATTTTTTAGACCAATAGCCCTTTAAAAAAAATATAAATTGAATCAAGTCTAACTAAGTATAAAAATTGAGTGAAATTGTATTGATCTAATTTGATATGATTATGATTCGATTTGATCTGAACTATTTTTTAAAAAAATTAATTATTAAATATTTTAACATAAATAATATATTTTAAAAATATTTTTATTATAAGTAATAAGTTTTTAAATAAAATTTATATATTTTAATATAAATAATAAATTTTAAGTTAGTTTAAACTATTTTGATTTTATGTATTATAAGTTCAAATTATTTTTATTTGATTTAATATAAGTTTGATTTAGTTTAGTTAGATCAATTATTTTAACGAAAAATCAGATCGAATCGAATTGAGTCAAACTTACCATTCTTTTTAGAAATCAATATCAAACTGAATTGAAAAATCCAACTAATTTAAACAAAAAATTGAATAGCCCTATTGTCAACCTAAAACACACACCCTCTCTCACATGGACAAAATTCCATGAATTAAAAATTTCAATAAGAGGTTCAAGGCATATTTCACTCAAAATTTAGAAAATGAATGCAATTAGGGTTTTTAATCAGCTACCTTCCAATGAATACAACAACCTATTTAATAATAACACTTTTCTCTGTTTGAATAAGATTAGTTTCATATTGGAAAGGTTTGGTGTGGAGACACTTATCTTAATGTTGAAAATTTTCTGCATCTTGTTGGGCACCACCATTCCCACCACTAGCATCATCTTCCACTTTGGATTTGATTCCTACCAAAGTTAAACCACAAAAAATTAATCTAAGAAAGTCATCTGCTTTTGCCTTAGAAACTTTCCTTTTCTTCTACTGATTTTTTTTTTCCGTTTCTAATTACAAGAAAAAAATAAGTGAGATATCTAAAAAAAATTAGATGATGTAAATGAAGGGTATTCACTAATTAAAACAGCCAAGAGATTGATTTGGAACAAATGATTTCGTCTAGATGATGTGAGTTGGTGGAGGTGTTTGAGTGGCAGGGGCCATTAGTACGTCACGCAGGGAGTTCATGGCAGAGGAGTGAAGAGATTGGTTGATCATAGGAAGGGTGGGTTTAGAGCTAGAGTGGCAAAGTGTCATTTGTTGTTGTCATGGGTATGGTTTAAAACACACTGATATAAATCTATGTCAAATCCTTTATAACACATACTATGTTCATCACCCAATCACACCACCAAAGAAGAATTTGGTTTGATTTTCTTGTCATTGATACTTGGGTTCTTAGTCTATTTTTGGGATTGAGACTCAATTTTAAGAATTTAGGTTTTTTTTTTTTAAGATATGGGTATGAATGTTTTGTTCTAGAATTACTGAATACCTATCCTTCTTAATCATTTTCTATCTTTAGTAACATTCTTCTTATCTTTTTTTTTTTTTAAAAAAAAAAAGAAGCTAAGAACAATCTGAGAAGGAGGCAAAAATTAAAATATAAATAAAGAGAACATAAAACAAAAATTATCACAGTGGGATTGCTTTTTAATTATGGTTTAATCTAAAAAAAAACAACAGAATCAATTTGTAAGATAATCAATCAACAGTACATAGATTTTTAAGAAACAAAATACAAGGTATATGTCCTAATATTAATTAATAAAATCTATATAACATGAGCAAAATTTAGCCGTTAATTATGCCTCTCCATTAAAAGCTTGCACTTGCACGTTATCTACATTCCATTTCCACTTGTCAAACAAGGCAAAGTTACTTTCAAATCATTGTCAATATAATTCAATGACTTAATGATCCATGAATCCATGATAAAGAAGTTGCCAATCCACGATTGATAAAGGTTTATATATATATATATATATATATATATATATATATATAGAGAGAGAGAGAGAGAGAGAGAGAGAGAGAGAGAGAGAGAGATTATACAATATTAAAGTATGCCTCTAAATTTTACAAAACTTTCCATCTCTCAACAAAAGCTACTATTAATTATTCGCTCAAAATCATGTTCTTCTCTGAAATTGTTTGATATAAACTACAAATGAAATATTTTCTTTGGATTAAAGAGATGAATTTTATCATTTTACTACTGTTACTACGTAAACAAATATATCATTTTAAGAAATCAATATTACAATATTTTTTTAGTGTTAAAAAAAATTAATTTCTCTTAATATACAGTATTGATGTGGAGACACGTTTTTATAAAGAAATTAATATGACAATACTTTTTTAGGTATTAAAGAAATGAATTTTTCTAAATGCACCATATTAATATCAAGATACGTTCTTATAAAATTGTCTGAAGAGGAAATTTAGTCTTCAGTGAAATGTAGATTGACTGTAAATATCAAAAAAAAAAAAGAAAAAGAAAAAGAAGCTAATATTACAAGACGAAATCTACTTATCCAGCAAAAGTTTTTTAACAGTCCCAATAGTTTTAACAGCTAGAGAACCTTTTTCTTGAAAAGAAACACAATTTGGTCCGATATTCAATTATATCTCATCCAAACGCTTGTCATTGCTTCCTCTGATTATGACATTTTACTAGAATGATATGATTTGTTAATTATTGCCCAGCAACTTCAATTTGATTTGCAAGCAAAGGATTTGTTAGTTAGTAAGTTAGTCTGCTCTTCTCATCTTGTCTATTATAGTTTAAATCAATGAATCATTTGATTCGTAAAAATTAAAAAAAATTATTCGATTCGTAAAAAAAATTATTCTTATAATTAAAAGATATTTAGAAGTTTGAATTGCAGTTGAATGATGAGGAAGTCAATTTCACAGATTGTGAAAGATTACAGTGTGGTAGAGCTAACAAATAAATTCATTGCTTTTTTTTAAATCAGAAATATTTAAATAGTAAGAAAATTAATTCTCAAGATTTGAATTTTGACCTCTTGCACTGTGAGGTAGATAGTTTTAAAAATCATCAAACTTGTAACAAAAAAAAAAGTATCAAAATATTAGTCTAAACTATGATGGTGTAAATAACTGGCTCATTAGATGATCAATTAAGAGTTGTTTGATTGGCAAAAAAATGATTTAGAATTAAAATGAATAATTTTGATAATTAAACTGGGTAATTCTAATTCTTAACCATTGATTTATATAAAAACAGATTAAAATAAGAGTGATACTTAAGTTAAATCTTTATTATTATTCAGTCAAATCAATAAATTTTATTATTTATTATTTGGAATCATAAAATAAAATAATAAATAACAAGTTTCATTCCAATAGCTAAAATGAATAATTCAATTCCTAACTTTTGATTTACATTAAAATAGACTATAATAAGAGTGAAAAACTCCCATGCGAATGAAGTCAAATCAATAAATTTTGTTATTTATTATTTAGAATGTCAACAAATAAAAAATACTAAGTTTAAATATTAAAAATTATTAAACAAAAAATTAATAACATAAAATAGAATTATATATTAAAATAATAAAAGAAGAAAACTAATTACCAAAATGAAATAATAGTAAAAAAAAATTAAATATAAGAATATTTGCTACTAATAAATTGAATATGAAAAGCAATAAAATTAAACTTGAGCATTAATTGTTTGCTACATGAAAATAAAAAATAAAAAATAAATTAAATCTTTATTTGGCTTTCCAAGCTAATCAAGAACATGAAAAAAATAGTCATCCCATTTCTTATCCCTTTTCGATTGCGATTTCAATTTGAAGTTTGGCCTAACTGGATTCGAGAGAGGCATTGGTGGGGAGGGTCAAATATGCCAAATTCTCAGGTTGACAGACTCCATCAATTAGAAGCCAATTGTTAGAGCATCGTCTCTCTATATTTTGATCATATGGAATGGATGTAGATGGGGGCCTCCCATTCTCCTCTCTAACTAATTAACCATGCACGCTTAATACTCTCATCTCATCTCAAGTACTACAATAATATATATGACAGCGTATTACCTAACGAAAACACATTAATGTAACTAGGAGTCATAGATCCAATCCATTTTTTGAATCAGTACTCACAAATTTCTGCCTGATTTTGATTTGGTATTTATAAATTTCAATTTGATTTCTGTTATAATTTTTAAATTTTAATTTGATTCTATTCAAATTTAATTCGATTCAATTTGATTTGATATAATTTAATTAAAACAAAAATTTAAATAAAAAATAAATTAAATTAAATCATCTGAATCCAAATTCTCTACTTAATATATCTAATATATTAAAATATGTATAACTTGTATATAGTATGTAGAGTGCATAAATATACATAACTTGTATATAATATATTTAAATAAATATAACTTTTATACAGGGACAAAGTTAAAGGGTGTTACCAAAGCGTAAAATTGTTAACCCTTTAAAAACTATTCTCTTGTTACAATTTTGAATGAGAAAAGTTATAAATATTTACTTTTATAATAATAATAGTTTGTTTTTTGCCTCCCCCAATATAATAATTTCGGCTTTGTTCTTTCTTATATATATATATATGTATTACTTCAAATATTTGATTGGATGAATTTAGTTCAAATATTAATTTAAATAATAAAAATTATCTAAAATCAAAATTAAATGTTCTATCGATTTAGTTTTAGTTTGAATATTTTATTGTTTAATTTTTTTCAATTCATTTCTCTAAATCCGTACTCACTTCTAACTGCCACAAAGTTGTTTGTCTTTTAAATTGTTATCTTCACAATTTAACAACGGTATGACACGAAGCAGAAGCAGTGTTGTTTACAGCTTTTGCTCAAGAAATAATAGCTAGGCATAGCTGCTTGAGACTTATCTTTTAACCCAACGACATAACTAATAATTTCTGATATCACGCACGCTAGCTATTGTTATTATTATCTGATTTTAGCTTTTAAGATGGGTAAAGAACAGAAAAATTTCTTTATCAAATGTTAAATGTGGTGGCATAATTTAGTGAACAGGGTTACTGGTTGTTAAATTTGGGTATTTTACATACTCCAAGCTTAGCTTGGCTGGTTACTTATATGACCAACGGCCTATGGATTCTTAGTTCAATTTTTTCTATCCCCTTATGTAGTTGGACCCAACAAAAATATGGGTATTTTGATAATAAAGGAACAAATACGTAAAAGTTAGATAGTTCACGATTAAATTTTTTAAAATAAAT
Source organism: Omphalea diandra (assembly GCA_949677035.1). NCBI lineage: Eukaryota > Viridiplantae > Streptophyta > Magnoliopsida > Malpighiales > Euphorbiaceae > Omphalea > Omphalea diandra. Next base: position 19,157 of record CATIWR010317367.1, on the reverse strand, counting down.
TCCAGTCAAATCATTATTAAAAAGTTAAAACTAGTTTACTATTAGTTGAATCTTCAATTTACGATAAGGAAAACTCATTCTGACTCAAGGTTCAATTTGAATAATTTGTATAATAAATCAGTAAATAATTAAAAGTTAGACCCAGAAAGTACCTAAGCTTTAAAATAGTTTTGAATCCAATCATTACTAAAAAATCAAAATTAGTTGACACTTAGCTTTATATCCCTTTCATTATTGTGGTTCTTAATTTGGATGTTCTAACACTGGCAGTGGCACGGAGTTATTACTTACAGTGTGTTTATATATTACTTACAGTGTAAGAGACAATAAATCATTTTTCTTAAAAAAAAAAAGAACAGCTTTTCGTCAAGAAACACTAGCTAGGTGTAGCTGCTGCTGCTTCCGTACAAATTTATAACTAATAATTTCTTCTATCACACACGCTAGATTCTATTATTATTATTTGATGTTAGATTTGAAAGTAGGATCGAGTCACATTCTTTTATTAAATGTGTCAACATTATATGGTGAACAGTATCAATTACTTACTGGCGTGGACCGTAAGAGATCATAAGTCTTTTTTTCCTTTACGATTCTGAATACATACACCAAAATCAGAACAAGATAATGTAACCCTTTGCCCACAGATCCATACGGATTGGCACTTAATCATTTTTTCTTGATATATTGAAAAGATTTGAAAAGGGACCTTCGTAGAAACTTCCCATTAATGAGCTACAAGCTTAATGTGTTACACTTACAACTATTTCAACACCGTTCATTAGGTTAAGCAAAAGTTTGCAATAAGGGTTAACCACTCATTCGTGGTTATTCTCTCATCTCAGAATTCGGATAAATATGACTTACTATATTTGTATAAATGTATAATTCTTAAATATCCAACATTAGCTTCAATGTATGGTGCCCCCACAAATTTCTTAACATGATATTTTTGATTAAATCAAATGATTCATATATGATGACCCTTTGATCTCAAATTGGTGGAAAGACTTGCAAAGATGAGCAAACATGAGTTGCAAGGGTGTACTTCTCACAACCACACCGATACTTAAGTTAGAGAATGTAGAGAAGAGTGTTTGTGTGTCAAGAAAGACGGAAACCTGGAGAAGATGAGTGATAACTTATAAAAAAACCTTAGTAAGAACTTATATCAACAGTGCAGAATTGCAAAGGTTTATATTTCTCTTTCCTTCTGAATCCTTTTCATTTGTGCTAAATAATAGTCATTATCTTTGTCTGTATAATTCTAAAATATCAGGAAGTGTTATTCATTCTGTAATTGTTTGATTATCCGAATGTTACATGCTTTTATCCTCTTTTGGAATCCAAACAATCCCATGGTTCATATATCTTATTGTTTAAAATTTCTTGGTTTCTTAATATATTCGATTTAATTGATCATTTGTAGGGCACGTGTTCGTTCTTAAAACAGTTGCGCGAAATGAGAGTTATCAATATATAAAAATGATAAATTATACTTGAATTCATAATAGAGAAACCAAATCTGAGTTTATGCATTATTACTCACTGGGAGTACTAAATTCCAAATCAAACAAACAAAAAAAAAAAATCAATTTCATAACAAGACAAAATTAAAAAAAAATAATTAGAAGGGTGGTCTCACATTCGCATATATGTGTGTGAATTCCAATTAAGAAGATACTTAATGGTTCGGGATAACCCTACTAACCTCATTGCCATCCTACCACCCTGCACATGTATACAATACTAGCTTACTGTTTGGCTCCAATAGGGTAGAGACTAAATGCAAAGGGTACTGTAGTAGCGAAAACTGAATTTCAACAGAAGCTAATTAGGTAGTGGGTTTGGTTGGTCCCCCTCCCTAATCAGACCGACAAAGGATCTTTTCTAACTTTATTATTATATCTTCTTTCACGTTTCACGTCAGAAGCTTGAAACAGCGGCATATGTACTCACTACTATAAAGTTAGATAGGGTATGGGCAAATAGGAGTTGTAGGAAAGGTGGCAATCAAGATTTTAAAACTCGATCCGGTCTTTCATCTAGTCAAAATAGAAGATTATAGAAATAAAAATTAAATTTAAGTTGAGCTGAAATTGAATTATAATTAATAATTTGAGCCTAAATAAAGCATGCTACTAGTAAAGCAATAAAGCATGAATTATAATTAATAATGTATAACCAATAAAGCATGAATTATAATTAATAATTTTAGTATAAATCGATTTGAGCCAAAATTATTATTAGTAAAGCATGCCATTTGAGCCAAAATAATAATAATAATAATAAACAAGGAAATTTTTATTTTTCATTTCAGGCATATTGGATGAAGATCAGAAATAGTTAAGTATGTTTCTATACTGTATTGTTATCTTTAAGGTTTGTTCGTGAAGATAAATGGATAATGTTGGAAGATATGAAATAAATATCTCAAGTTGAAAAAGAATGACGATATTAAGTTGCATATATGTTAAAGAGTCAAAAATGAAAATAGCTAAGGCCATAGTTGGTCCAATATTGAAACTCATTTTCAAGTCTAATTAGAGACAAATTTAAGTTCAATTGGTGTGTTTGTAATGCAAACCCAACACTCAATTTCAAGTTCATGAGCCCAAACAAGTGAAGTTTATGGATCTAAAAATGTCTCCCATAAAATTAGAACCCATCAGTACCCTAACAAATTAAGTGATCCTGGAGGCCTGTGTGGAAATATCAAAGTGTTCAATCCATCAAAAAAGGTTGTTAAAAGGTTGAGCCTGAAAGATTTGAATGGACTAGATAGAGGACCAATACCTATTGAACCATAAACCATATGCGTGAAACTTGAGGCAAGTTTGAGAACGGAACTGAAAAAAGTCCAATAGAGTTAAAGAAGTTGAGGCTCGAGCCATTCAGTCGATGTTTGAGCAAGTGACGAGTGGACTCTAAAATCAAGTCCAAATCTAGTTGCACTTAAGGGAAGTGTAGGAAGATATGGAACAAATATCGCACATTGAAAAAGAGACAATGTTAAATGACATATAGATATTGGGGAGTCAAAAACTTAAATAATTAAGGCCATTTTAGTGATATTCAAATCCAAATTAATGAAACCCAAATAAATGAAGTTAATGAATTTAAGAATTTGGAAAAGAGATTCTTTAGAAAGAATGATAATGATTACACTTTTTCTCCTTCATAAAAGAGGGAAATAAGTGAGTTATTTTGTCCTTTCTTGTTTTGCTTTTTTGTTTTCTAAGAAAAATTTCTTAATTTCCAAGAAGGGTAACATTATTAATTAACTCCATAATTTTTGAGTTGTTATTCTCATCAATTTCATATGTTTTGACAAATTCTTGGAAATTGTTTTTTGTTTTTAGTTGTTTTGTATAGTAATTTGAGAGTATACAAAGAAAGGTTTAATCTTGGAAGACATTAACTAATCCGTTTTTTCAATGTTAATTAAGGAAATGTTTGGCATATAGTTGATGGGTGCTGCACCTATCAACTCAAAAAAAATATTTAGTAAAAATTAAAAACATCAATTGATAGTTAATTGATGTGACAATCTGTTGCTGTTAGAGTTATCTCTTATTTAAATAATTTTTTCAATCTCATCTCTTAATAATTAACATAAAAATATTCTTTTAAAGTTTTTTAGAACTTATTTTATTCGTTGATCCTAATGTATATCATATTTAAAAACATGTATTTCTTGTATAAAAAAAAACTCACAAATCATTAAAAAAGTGAAACACTTCAAATGAATAATTTATGTGGTCAAATTGCCCATAATTTAATACTAACAAAAAATGCTTATTAAGATTTGATAGATATAAATCACTAATTATAATATTTCAAATTTAAAAAATTATATTTTATTTTAAATGTGAAAATTATATATTTTCTTATTATTATATTATATTATATTATATTAATTTATTTAACTTAAAATATAAATTAAATCAGATATTTTTATTAGTCATTTTACAAATTAATAACATCAGTATTATCATCAATGTTTTCTTGATGGATAAATAATGTTGTATATGATGACGACATATATATGTGCTCATACCATATGATTGGAGGCAATAATCTTGGAACATTAAAAAGTAGTATTTTCTTTCATATAAATATGTGGGTTTCATACTTCATACTAATAAATAAATTTATGTATTTATGTATAAAAGAAACAGTATATTCAATTATTCCAAGACCGCTGAATAATTTTCCTTAATTGGAAGGCATGTTTATAAGGAGTTTAATGGCTGCAAGTCTTTGGTTTATGACTCCTAGAGCAAGCCCTAATGACAAGATCATGTAGTTTCTATGATGACAGAACTTAAATCAAATATCGAAAACATATTTATCTATGTTGGGTGCGTATCTAATTAATAGGATAATTAAATTTATATAAATTGATAATATAAGTGTATTTACATTTAAAAAATATATAACTATAGATATATAAGTTTTTTTTAAATATTTTACTTGGCAGTTGAACTACAATAATCAATCATTTAATTTTTGGCGTAAAACCATGATTTCAAATCCTTAGAAGTTCTCAATACCCAAAAGAAAAATTAAGATTCGATTATGGTTTGAACTAATAACCTCACAGGACAATCTAACACACGGATGTCAGCGGCATTACAAATTAACAACATAAAACTTTGAGAAAATAATTCTTTTCGTTCCACTACCCAAAGCAATAATTAAAAAAAAACAAAAAAAAAAAAAGATTAATTCATCTTGAGTTACCTAGTATTCTCAAAATTTTATTTGGCAATATGATACCAAAATTTGGGCCTATTGGGCTAGGAGATGATCCATAGAAGGGACCATTTGATATTTGGGCTTCGTTTAGACGGAACTAGCAACCTTACAGGTTTAGAAAAGAATCAAGTACACTAAATCGAAGGTTTGCGTTACTTGAGTTAGATTACTTTTTCTTAATTTGGAGATGACAAAGTGTTGCTGGATTTGCAACTGCAATTCAAGTTGGTTGTTGGGTTCCAATTGTAGAGATTGGTGGCAATGTAATTTTTTATTTCCCCTATAATGAGAGTCTGTCTCTCTGTCAGACTGTCCAATCCCTTGTTCTTGATGTGGGCAGATGCAACTTCATTATAGGGAAAGTAATTAAAACAATTGCAAAGTTTTTGCATACAGCATTTTATTGTTATAAAGAGTCTGTTGGATTTCCTTCAGACTCTACCATTCCCTGTAACATTTTTTTTATTTGCTGCAAGCCTGGATGGAGAACCTGCACTTCTGCTCTACAATTCTAAGCTTTTAATGGTTATTAGTTTTTTGTTTTTCTGTATCTCAGAAATGGAACAAGGCTGAAGACCAAGTAATTAGCTTACATGTAGCTGCCAAGATAGTTACAGTATTAGGACAAAGACCAAGCATCTAGTCCATTTGTTTGGCTAAGTGGAGACTTTGCATTATCTGCACTCTTAAAGGATGTAGGGACATGAATCATGCTAATAATGTGTTTTGGCCGTTGTGGTGAACTTGATCTTTCGTTTAAACCAAATACTGCCAACTCATGATGTTGGCCTCTATGAAAGTCATTTTCAATGTTTTGGCCTCTATGAAAGTCATTTTCAATATTTTGGCGTACTTGGATATTTTCCGAAGTATCCCGCTATGTCGATGACGATTGTCTACAGATGTTTTTCTTGCAAAGTTGCCTCATCTATACAAACGAATCACAGCTTATAGCAACAGAAAATAAACGCTGAAGGTCCATAACTTGTACAACTTACCTGAAAAATTCATTGTGCTGTGGAAGTTCTAATCTAAACCAGGGACCAAGACTAATTTCTCTTCATGTCCACCAGAACATGAGTATTGAAATATAACTTAATTGATAATAATGAAATAAGAACTTTATGGAATGAGCTTCTTCCCCTCTGTAGATGCTTTTCTTCTCTATCAAACAGTTAAATACTTTCTACAACATCCATTTTGCTTTTTCCTTGAGGATAGGGAAAGGCAGCAATCACAAAATAAGGATTCCTAATCCCAAACACATATGCATTACCAGTAACAGAGAAAAAAACTAAGCACACCTGGGAGAAAAATAAGAACTACCAATAGGGTTAAACTCAATTGTTCCAACTTAGATGTATAAAAGCCTAGCTGTTGGAAAAAATAAAAGAAATGTGAATAAGGATCCAACATTTAATGGTTCCATCGCCTAAAGATCATATTCTTATCAATGCATTAAATCAAGACCGTTATCCTGTATAATGGTGTAATGCACACTCATAGTTACCTAATTCACTCCCACCCACATGGTACTGAATTTTGGAACGTGCATCCCAATTCGCGGTTCTCTAGAGCTCCAGGAACGCCCTGGAACGCATACTGGAACGTCTAGTTCAGTTTGCTATTGCACAGACACATAGGAAGAAGAAGAAAAAGGAAGAAGAAGACGTTAAAGAGAGATCTACGATTTTATGTTAGGTTGGGCACGTATTTTAATGTTTCATTGGGCTGGTCTTTCTTAAAGAAAGAAAATCTCTTTTGGGCACTTATTTACTGTTTCATTGGGCTTGGCTTTTAAACAAAGAAAGGCTCTTTTGGGCACTTGTTAAAATATTTCATTAGACTGGGCCTTTCTGAATAAAGAAAGTCTCTTTAAAACACTCAATTTTTTTTTTCTCTTTGCTGGAAATTAAAACGGTCCTTCTCTTTTGCGAGAAATTAAGCGTCCACGTAATCTCAGCTGTCAATTAATAGCTTTTCGAAAAAAAGAAAAAATTGACATCAGCTAAAACTCATATTTCCTAAACCAAAGCAAATGAAACGTCTCTCGATCAATATTACTATTATAGGCTTAAATATTATATATAGACACGTATATAGCAATAGCAAAAGAAAATTAAAGGCGTTATTCATTCTTTCAAGATGGTTTCTGAAAAAAGAAAATTACAAGACCCTCAAATTACAAACGCAATAGAAGTCGGTGAAGATGGTGGAGAAGATAGTTAATCTGATCAAATAGAGGAACAACAAATTTCAGCACCTATTGAAGTTGAAGCAGACAAAAAACCACAAATCAATACACTTCAAAGCTACTGCTAAAAGAAGTTACAATAATTGTGTAGGACACGGAAAAAATCTAGGAAGGTCAAAGAAATGGATATGCAATCATTGCAAGAACGACCATACTAGTTCCTATGCTAGAATGCATTATCATTTTTTTGGTGCTTCACCTGGTCAGAAAGCAGGAATAGCTCATTGTCTAGCAATATTAGCAAACTGAGATTTATATGAACAAAGAAAATGGTTCAAGATGCAAAGAAGCAAGGTGTGTCTTCATCTTTGAGGAACTCAACAATTATGAAGAAATTAAAAGCACAACCTTCTAAACCTATTGCAGATGCATTTGGTATAATGGATAGAAACATGGTACACTCAAGGCTTATCTGTTGTTTCAAATGGCTGGTCTACATGCAAGAACAATCCATTAACTAATGTCATCGCAACAAACAGTCGTAGAGCAAAGTTTATGTATGCAAATGATTTTTTTGGAGTTGAAAAAATAGGGCTGGTTATTGTAAAATAATTGCTCAAAGCTATTGAAGAAGTAGGACCTTGTAATGTTATCCAAACTGTGACAGATAATGCAAAGAATTGTGTAGTTGCTGAAAAAGAGATTGAAAAGGTACATAAACACATCTTTTGGTCAACATGTGTTGTTCAAACACATCTTTTAGTCCCCACGTGATGTTCATACCTTGAATTTAATTTTAAAAGATTTTGCTTGTGCCTTTGATTAGATCAGAGACACATATAAGAGAGGCAAATCTATTGTAAAATACTTTATGAATCATTTGCACTCTTTAGCAATTTTTAGAAATCAATCAAAGTTAGAGTTACTAAGAGTTGTTAAAACTAGATTTGTTCCCATTATATTTTGTTAAAAAGGTTACTTGATTGTCAAGAGGCACTTGTAACAACTACTAAGGAGTGGGTGAAACATAGAGATGATAGAACAAGAACTATGGGTTCTTGAATGGCTAAAAGAATTGATGATGATGAATTCTGGAATGAAGTTGAAAATATAGTTGCCATTAAAAAACCAATTTACCTAGTAATCAGGTGTTGTGATGGTGAAGGTCCAAAAATGGGAGAGATTTATGAAAAGATAGACAACATGCTTGGGGAAATCAAAGATATAATGATAGAAAATAAATATGAAAGTGACTACCCTAAAATGGAAAGCATTGTATTAGAGAGATGAGAGAAGATGAATGTACCAATTCATTGTCTTGCTTTTGCCCTTTCTCCAAGATTTTATGATGTTCGTTATCTTCAAACACCAGCCCTTGGTGGTCTTCCTAGAAGACCTCCAAATCTAGACAAAGAAGTTGTGGAAGGTATTATGAAAGCTTTTCATAAGATAACAAAAAATGAGAAGGAAGAGAAGACTTTGAGAGAGCAATATGTTACTTTTCACATGAAGAAACGTATGTATGGAATGCTACCAACTCAAATTGATGTAATTACCATGGATCCTATTGATTGGTGGTCAACCTACAGTTCTGAAACTCCAGAATTGCAAGATTTGGCGATAAGGGTTTTATCTCAACCAGTTAATAGTTCTTCAACTGAAAGAAATTAGAGCACACGCTCTTATATTTTGAATGTCAAAAGAAATAGACTAAATATTACAATGGCTGAAAAGTTAGTCTTCATTCATTCCAATATTCGACTTCAATCACGGTTTTGTGAGGATTACAAAGATGGAGCTTACAAGAAATGGGATATTGATCCAGAAGATGTAGGCGTGGATTACTCACCTATGTAATTAGAGGAGATGAGATGGGCAACATTTGAAGGTGACTATGAAGATAAGGAAAAGACTTATGAAGATGTGCAGGCTACAAAGATTTCAAAACAACAAGGAAAGAGAAAACTTAAAGGATGATTTGTAGCAAATTAATTTATGACCTTTTTGTGGTTTTCTAGCAGAAATTATGAATGGTTTTTTGTTTTTTGTTAGTTTCGTATTAGATACCTAAACGTATGAATGTTTTTTGTTAGTTTTGTATTAGATATGGTAGTGATATATTATGAACTTTGTTAAGTTCTTTTTCCCCTATAGTACTATTTAATTTCTTATAACAAGTTATAAAATGATTTTTGAAGTAAAATTTATTACTAACGACCCTAATAAGTATGGTTTACATACCACGTCCCATATTAGTGTACCAACTAAGCCTACCCTAACGTACCAACAAAAAAAAGTAGTGTACCACATTCCCTTTTACGGACCACGACCCAGAACATACCGCATTCAAGGTAACTATGTGCACATTCATTAATGAACCAATCTACAATAACTACTAAATTCTGTTGGGAAACTTTTCGCACTATGTGTAAAACTTTTGTTTCTAAGTTCTCTTAATGGAAGCTCCTTCATAACTTGAGTTGGAGGGCTCGAAGCTCGTCGATAATTTATGCTTGCTTTTGTTTCTAGGTTCTCTTAATGGAAGCTCCTTCATAACTGGAACTGAAGGGTTGGAAGCATGTCGACAATTTGTGCTTGCTCGGTACTTGTGGATATTAAGATGATGTAATAACATTTAGCCACTTACAGATGTCTCAGACATAGTTATCTAAAATGCAGTACGTTCCGGGTTGTGGTATGTAAAAGGGAACATGGTACATTAGTTTTTTTTTTCTTGGTACGTTAAGGGTAGGCTTAGTCGGTACGCTAATATGGGATGTGGTAAGTGAACTATACTCATTTGGATCGTTAGTATGAAATTTTACTTCAAGAATAATTTTATACCTTGTTATAAGAAATTAAATAGTATTATAAGAAAAAAAAACTTAACAAAGTTCATATATCACTAGCATATCTATTACAAAACCAAAAAAAAAAAAACATTCATAGGTTCAGGCATCTAATATGAAACTAAGAAAAAGCGAAAAACTATTCATAATTTCTATTAGGAAACCATAAAAAGGACATGAATTAATTTACTACAAATCATCCTTTAAGCTTTCTGTTTCCTGGTTGTTTTGATAACTTTGTAGCCTGCTTCATAAGTCTTTTTCATGTCTTTGTAGTCACCTTCTACTGCTGCCCATCTCATCTCCTCTAATTGCATAGAGGAGTAATCCACACCTGTATCTTGTGGATCATTATCCCATTTCTTATAATCTCCATCTTTGTAATCATCATAAAACTGTGGTTGAAGGCGAATATTGGAATGAATGAAGACTAATTTTTCAGCCTTTTTGTTATTCAGTCGATTTCTTTTGACATTCAGAATATAAAAGTATGTGCTCCAATTTCTTTCAGTTGAAGAACTACTAACTGGTTGAGATAAAATCCTCATCGCCACATCTTGCAATTCTGGAGTTTCGAAACCATTGGTTGACCACCAATCAATAGGATCCATGGTATTTGCATCAACTTGAGTTGGTAGCATTCCATGCATATGTTTCTTCATGTGAAAGGTAACATATTGCTCTCTCAAAATCTTCTCATCCTTCTCATTTTTTGCTATCTTATGAAAAGCTTTCATAATGCCTTCTACAACTTGTTTGTCTAGATTTGGAGGTCTTCTAGGAAGACCACCAGGGCTGGTGTTTGAAGATAACGAACATCATAAAATCTTGACAAAGGGCAAAAGCAGGATAATGAATTGGCACATTCATCTTCTCCCATCTCTCTAACACAATGATTTCCATTTAAGGGTAGTCACTTTCATATTTATTTCCTATCATTATGTCTTTGATTTGTCCAAGCATGTTGTCCATTTTCTCATAAATCGCTCCCATTTTTGGACCTTCACCATCACATAACTTGATTACTAGGTAAATTGGTTTTATAATGGCAATTATATTTTCAACTTCATTCCATAATTCATCATCACCAATTGTTTTAGCTACTCAAGAACCCATAGTTCTTGTTGTCTCATCTCCATGTTTCACCCACTTCTTCCATGAGCTAAGAACAGTAGTCGTTGCAAGTGCCTCTCGATAATCAAGTAACCTTTTTAATAAAATTTAATGGGAAGCAAATCTAGTTTTAGCAACTCTTAGTGACTCTAACTTTTTTTGAGTTCAAAAAATTGCTAAAGAGTATGAATGATTCAAAAAGTATTTTATAATTAGATTTGCCTTTCTTATATGTGTCTCTCATTGAATCAAAGGCACGATCAAAATCCTTTAAAATTAAATTCAAGGTATGAACAACACATGACCAAAAGATGTGTTTATGTACCTTTTCAATCTCTTTGCCAGCAGCTACTTAATTCTTTGCATTATCTATCACAATTTGGATAACATTAGAAGGTCTTACTTCTTCAATAGCTTTGAGCAAATATTTTGCAATAACCAACCCTATTTTTTCAACTACAAAAAAATCATCTGCATACATAAACATTGCTCCACCGCTGTTTGTTGCAATGACATTAATTAATGGATTGTTCTTGCTTATAGACCAGCCATCCGAAACAATACATATGCCTTGAGTGTACCACGAGTCATTAATTGAAGTTAAGTCTTTTTCAACATTCCTTTTACACTCATCCAATAAAACAGTTCTAGCCTTGTCAAATGATGGTGTTTTATAACCTTCAGGAGCATTGTTGATCGCCCGAACCATTTCAACAAATTGGGGATTTTAAGGCACATTGAAAGGACTCCCATTAGCATATAATCCCCTCATCACTTTCATATCAACCATGTTTCTATCCATTATCCCAAATGCATCTGCAATAGGTTTAGAATGTTCTGCTTTTTAATTTCTTCATAATTGTTAAGTTCCTTAAAGATGAAGACACGCCTTACTTCTCTGCATCTTGAACCTTTTTCCTTACTCGTTCGTATAAATCTCAGTTTGCTAATATTGCTGGACAACGAGCTATTCCTGCTTTCTGACCAGGTGGAGCACCAAAAAAATGAGAATGCATTCTAGTATAAGAACTAGTATGGTTGTTCATGCAATGATTGCATATCCATTTTTTGACCCTCCTAAATTTTTCTTATGTCCTGCAACAAGTAGTGTAACTTCTGTTAGTAGTGGCTTTAACTTCTTTTAGCCATGACTTTGCAGTGGACTAATTTTGTGATTTTTTGTCTACATCAACTTAAACAGGTGCTGAGCCTCATTCTTATGTTTAATCAGATTGACTATCTTTTTTACCATCTTCACTATCTTCTATTGCGTTTATTATTTGAGGCTCTGGTAATTTTCTTTTTCCAAAAACCATCTTGCGAGAATGAATAGTATTGTAATTTTTCTTTTGCTATATATGTATCTATATATGATTTTCAAGCCTATAACATTAATATTGATTGAGAGACGTTTCATTTGCTTTGATTTAGGAAATAGAGTTTTGGCTAATTTCAATTTTTTTTTTTTTTCAAAAAGCTATTAATTATGGAATTGACAGCCAAGATTGCGTGGACTCTTAATTTCCCCCAAAAGAGAGACTCCTTTAATTTCCAGCAAAAGTGAAAAAAAAAATTGAGTGCTTTATTTAAAAAATCCCAGCCCAATGAAACATTTAAACAAGTGCAAAAAAGAGCCTTTCTTTATTTAAAAAGCCCAGCCCAAGAAACATTAAAAAAGTGCCCAAAAGAGACTTTCTTTATTTAAGAAAGCCCAGCCCAATGAAAAATTAAAATAAGTGCCCAACCTAACATAAAACCCAAGATCTGTGTTTTTTCTTTTTTTTCCTCCCCTGTGTCTATGGAATAGCAAACTGAACTAGACGTTCCAGTACGCGTTCCAGGGCGTTCCTGGAGCTCTAGAGAACTGCGAATTGGGACGCACGTTCCAAAACGCGGTACCGTGGGGGTAGGAGCGAATTAGGTAACTATGGTCTCAGATGCCTCCGACTGTGAGGAACTTGATACGCTTATGCTTTCTGCTGTTGATGCTAAAGAAGAATCATCTATGGCAGAAATTGTAATAAGTGTAGAAGCTGTTGGTTTCTGCTCTGACTTTTGCGCATTCAAGGATCTTGCTTGCATCCGTGCCTTCATTTCTTCCCTGATGGTTGAAATAGTACTCCTGGCAGTTGCTGCATGTAGGGATTTGTGCTCTCTCTCATCTGATTCTTTTCTGTGAGAATCTAGACCACCAATAGGCCTTGGTGTTTGAGAACTAACGTCAGAGATGGAGTGCAATAGAGAAAGTTTAAGAACTTTGGCAAATTTGTAGACTGCACTTAGTTTTCCTTCCAAGGCTTCAACAAGTGTGTATAATTCGCTAATATCATAACGGAATAGAAAGATCTTTTCACTCCAAGCACAGGAGCATAGCTGTTTTGTATGATTAAGACATGAGTATCTGTCAGCAGAACATTGACACCGTGCCGCAGAAAGGTGTAAATCATAGAAACATATACTGCATTCCCTTTTCCTCATAGCATCAAAATTTTCATCCATCTTCTGTGACTGCAAAGATGAGCAAAGGTACTCCCTTCTATTGCTTTCCAACTTGATGCGTGACTGCACAAGCCAGTCAAAGTAACAAGATATCAACCCTGTTGCTACAACCAAAATTAAGGGACTTGGCATAGGAAAAGCAAAACAGAAATAATGGTCAAAATGGAAAAAGAATATAATCAAGAAAGCGAGAGAAAAAGAAGAAGAAAGCTATTACAAGTGTTGCAAATAAATTATAACTTCAATATTCTTGTAATAGTATATTTATATCATATTCATCAAACAACCTGAAATTCACGCAAAACTTGAGCAAACCAATATTGAAGCTTAGCTTACCTTTAGTGCTTTTGCTAAGATTCCATCCTTTCCACAAGCATCTTTCCATCTTGTATTATCTGAAGTATTTTTTCTCAACAGTGAAATTTCCCACTGTGCCCTTACAGCTTCCCTAGCAGCACCCAACAGCAGCTTATCATGGGAAATTGACGTCTCTCTCCCACATACAGAGTAGAGTTCTACAGCATTCTGCCCATATGGCAACCATTCTATTGGAGCAACATTTACTGCTTCAGCACAATTAAAGCCACAATTAAATCCTGAACGATAGGCTCCTGGAAGGATGAGAACAAACTCCCCAGGATTCTGAATGCAACGATGAACAGGAATGTCCTCAGACTTCAAAGTAGATAAGGACAGTTTAGTGACCTGTACCATAACTAGATAAATAAAGTCTATTTTTATCGGACATTATATCCATGCCAAAAATGAGAAAATGCCACAAAAATCAAGGTAGGAACTACAAATAACAAAATATAAAATTTCATTACAGTAAATGGCAGGAGTCAGGATATTATAAATTGTAATATGGTGAAATTAGAAATAAGCTAGAAGTCATGGAACTAGAGATTGCAAGATGAGAAAAAGAGTCACTGCATGGTAGAGTCTTTTAAAAAGAGAACTCGGTTCTCCTGCATGATGTAATAACAATGTGGAATATTATCATAACTCACCAGCCTATCCCGCAATTTAGGTTGTTCCACTAACAAATCTGGAAGGTTTTTCTTCATAACAGCCTCGAACCTAACATTGTATCTCCCTGGAATGCCATACCATATTCTAGGGGCACCCACATGCATGTAACAGAGTGAGAACAGGTAGTGCTCTTCAACTTTCTGTTTTTCAAAAAATTAACTAAATGAATGAAAACAAAAAATAGAGGGGCAAGAAGCTAAGAGGCTGCTATATCCACAACATAGAGAAGCTTAGATAATAGCACAAATATGTAGTAAAATAATGAGAAACCAACTTATTCGGCAGCAGTAAAATATCTTCAAATCTTACCCAATGAAATGATGAGAAGCACATTCCTATCTCTACTCGAGGCACAAGAATCTCAGAGGTTTTCACGCTTTCAAAAGAAAGAAGAGAACCTGGAAGCCTAGGTGTATTATTTAAGTTCCAGCCTGATTTCAAATATTCCAGAAAATCAGTTAATTTTGAAAAACTTGATTCAGAAGGAAATTCACAGCCAAAAACTCCATTATCCAGGTCCCCTCCATGAAGCACCTACAACAGCACACCAGAACAATAATATGCTCTGTCCAACAAAGCAAAATTACAGCAGAATTTGTTCAATGTGCTTACCTCAATTTCTTCAGTAGGATTCTCAACAATTCTTCTATATTCACCCTCAATATCATCCAATGATGGTTCCCTTCCCTCTCCATGCACCCTGGGATCCAAATCTGAATCCTCAACCCTACTTTTGACACAAAAGTATCGACTCTTAAAATCATCAGCATATTTCTTGAAAGTTTCAAGAGTAAATTCTGGACCAGTTTCAGATTCAAAATTTTCAATATTGGAGCATCCAACTCCACCAGGATCAGCAGCACATCCATTGCCAATTCTGTGCTCCGAATTCATTCTGAAGCTGTTTCTGCTCGTATAGTTTCCATTCTCATAAACTCTACCCATTTTACCCTGTACATATTGACTTTGAATCCCATCTATCCTTTGAATTTGTGTAACAAAAGGAGATGTGTTGCAAATGTTCTTTTCCTTAATAAGGCAAGGAGGGCTCCATAAGGCAGGAGGAACAATACGACAAATCCCATATGCCTCCACTTTGGGATGTATACTTGCAATATAATTTAATGTGTCTCTAAATTCCTGCAGTTACAGTTCATGCTGCTTCAGAAATTGAGATTTCTTCCAGCCAAAACACCCCCAAAATGAACTAGGACCTTAGGAACATAAAAATGGAAGCTGAATACAGTTATACAACAAAGACCTCTTCAGTTGGATGAAAAACTGGAGCCTCTTCAAGAACATCTTTTCTTGCATCTTCGGGACGCCACCTTGCCATCACCTGTTCCAAGGTTTCAACAAATGATCATGAGCATGAACATTGAATGCTTGAGCTGGCAACCTTTTTGTGGTTTACAAATCATAAAACATAACTTTAGTAAAACTAACATTTTAATCATATCAACCTTCAGACAATTACTACAGTCTGGGCATCCACGGACTACTCCTTTGGGTAGGCATGTTTCTGAAAGAAGATCCTGTGAAAAAGAATTAACTATCAAAAACAATTGTGACTGCAAAGGAAAAATATCACAAGCCTGATAAATATATATATATATATATATATTTTTTATA
This sequence comes from Omphalea diandra, assembly GCA_949677035.1. NCBI lineage: Eukaryota > Viridiplantae > Streptophyta > Magnoliopsida > Malpighiales > Euphorbiaceae > Omphalea > Omphalea diandra. The sequence goes on along the minus strand of CATIWR010317367.1, from coordinate 3,077 downwards.
ATTCTATAGACATGGACCATGGAAAAATGCTTCCAACGTTACCCAAACACAAGTTTATCCACAGATATTGAGCAAAAATTTGTTTTATTCAGCATGATGAACTAGTAGATTTGTACATAATTGACATCACATGATCTGTGAATGGTTTTCTAACAGCAATTTACCAATACATAAGGAGGGGTGTGACTAAATGATGCACAAGCATAGAACTATGTACACCTGAACTCCTACCACCACACTAACTGCCATTACCATGTTTTCTATACCTCAAAAGTAAGACATAAAACAGAATTACGTCTACCTTCAGTCATACCACCACAATAACTGCGATTACCATGTTTTCTACATCTCAAAAGTTCACTCTTTCATAAGTCAATTAATCAAAACCCATTGATTAAATATAATTTACCACAGAGGCACTATTTTCATTGTCAGACAGTAGAATCCTGCTTTTGTCATCTTGTTTTACTTTCAGCGATGTGCCTATGCAAGGCAAAATGTGCTGCCTACTCATCCACATCATCAGCATTCGGTTTTCCCCTGCCTAGTATCTAAACTATACAAAGAACAACTTCTGAAGTCCAACACTTTCTTTTTACAATGCATATTGAATATAACAATTTGTCCCACATGGTGAAGCAACTCAATAAACATTAAAACCAAACAGTTGAGCACAAAGAGGGGAGGAAAAAAGGAAGCACATACAACTGTGACAACTTGATTGGAATCAGATGCCTTTGAGCTGTTATTGTTGTGGTTGTCAAACATCCATGGTTGATGCTGAAAGGATCTCTTCAGTGATTCAATATCAATGGCATTGAATGTTGAATCCATCTTTGGCTCTCCATTGGAAGATGCACTTCCAGATGTCATGGAACTACAAGTTGGTTCACTACTTTCTACTCTCGTCAACTTAAAGGATGTTAAAGACACAAAACCAGGTGGAGCTGAAAGTTTGTCTGCATTTTCTTTTGATGGAACAGTCCTTACGCGCTTTATCCCCATCAGTACTCCAAAACCTAGTAAAAAAAGGAGATGATTATATCATATGAACATTTTATATTGCTTATTAGGACACTACAGCATATTAAAGCATATTACGACTGATTAAACTCTGTGCAAAATTAAGCTTAATAGCCTTCACTAGTATCCCACTAATAAGGAAAACCTGTAACTTTTTATCTGTAATATCAAATAATAGAATGAAAAGAACAAAATGAATCAATTAGGCTCTTAGTAAGACCATCAACAAGTTCATATGATATTGGCTAACAAGACATACAAATCCTTTTTTCTTTTTTTTCTTTCACGATTCCTTGTATTTTAACTTTCAAAGGTATATCCAACAAGGCAGTTCACCTTGGATAGCGAAGGCCAAATCATAAGTTAGAACTAATGTCTTGTTTGCGTCTTCCTTGGAAACTCATTTCTATGAGAAGAAGTCATTGGAGACAAATGCCAACCACATAAACTACTGCGCTTGCACAGCTGAAGGCACACTTATGAATCAATCTTGGGAGTTTCTCATCAAAATCCAGGTTCTCCATTGTATAAACAGAATGAACCCACTTCTCTTCTTACATAATGCCCAAGATGGAAGACATCTCACTCCCCATCAATGTTTCACATTTTTATTACAGCAAAATGTATTCGCTTTTGAAATGATTTCCAACCATATTGGGCTCTCAGGTGCGTTTCAATCAAACAATTTCTTGCAAGAAGCCAATTCAATATGCCAACTAATGAAGAACAAATTATCAAAATACCACAAAGCATACAGAACTCAAGTTGGATAGTTGTATAAACTTCAATTTCAACACAAGCAAACATGACGACATTCTATAAGCTCCATCTTCTAAAAACCAAGATTATGCCGTTAACAAACATAGTTTCTTAACCCACTACAAAATTCAATCCATACTAACACTAAACCTAATCACACCAGTTACCATCAACTTCAGTCATCATTTTCCCCTAAAACCTATCTCTCGCCATTGAAAATTTCAATGCCATCAGCATATAAAATACTTACAGATTGAATCTTTTTGTTAAAAATAACAAAACCCACGTACGAAACTGGATGTCATCAGATGCTATCTACTCATCGATTGCATACGGTCACTGTCAAACAAAATATGCGTTTTCTGATGCTTGGGCTTCTTCTTCTCTTACCTTTTCTTCTTCGACCTCTGCTGCCTACAGAAGGTTCCAATTACCAATTTGCAACCTCGTTGGTGGGGCCATGTGTCCGTTCAGATGCCATGTGTGATAACTAAAAAGTTTTTTCTTTCGCAAAATACATCCTCAAAACCCTTTTTTTAATGAAAAAATAATTTTGTTCATAAAATATTAAATATAAAATTATTAAGAAAACATAAAATTGTAAAATATTTAATTATAATATTGTACATAAATTTAGAACACCAAATATAATAATTGAATAAAAATAAATTGTGTATTTGTTTCCATATTGAATACTAAATTGTTTTGAGTCATAATACTGAACGCTAAAATTAAACCACTTAAAAATTTGTCAGAACGGTTAAAAAAACGAAAGTTAGATCTTTCTCTCCTCGACCTTCTAAAAAACGGCTACAATGGGCGTAACAACTAGGGTTTTCTGTTATAAAGGCAGGAGAGGGGACCTAGTCTATTTATAATAAATTTTAACAAGCTCACCCATCACAAGTCTATGTTAAAATAGGTCTACACTGACCGTCTTCCATATCGGCCTACAAAAGATGTCACAAGCCTATAACTCCATTGATCACATTTTAATTGGACTTTCCCCAAAACAATAAACTATATTATTCAGTCTGTTTTATAAATAATTAAAATCAACCCATAATTAATATTAGCCCACATAAAAATTTCAACGTTCTCCCACTTGGGCAATATTAATTATGACGTTTTCATATTTTAAGAAAGAAAACATTTTAGAAAACGACTCTCGGACTGAATACTTTAAACTCAAGTGTGGCCACACAATTTTTAGAAAACATATAGTTTATTGATAAAGTGACATCTCAAACACAATCCTATCCACATTAAATTATCAATATCGGATCATGACAGTA
>CATIWR010317308.1:0-20470 GCA_949677035.1 Omphalea diandra | reverse complement strand
AACCTCTCATGACATGTTAATCATTCATGGTTAATAAGAATTATGGAGTAATTGAGGTAAAACTCTTGGATGGAAGTTGAAATTCAAGAGAACAAGAGCTATTTATGTTAGATTTTACTGTTAGAGCAAGATGTTGTACCCATAATTTCATAACCCTAGAAGAGGAATTAGGGAAAGTGAAAAATATGAAGTTGTAGTTTTATATCCCATATAAATGCATATGAAACAGTTTTGCTTGATTTGGTGTGTGTGAGGAGTTATGGCTCCTTCATTAGGGTTGGTTAACAACCACCCGAGATGACCTCAGTCTTTCTGTTTTCTTATATTTTGATGCCCTTATGCTCTGATTTTAACAAAGTGTCAAACATGAAATTTTTGAGGTTATATCGCCTCTAAATATCTATAAAGCAATTTTGGTTGATTTATTATGTTGAAAGAGATATGGCTCATTGATTGGGACTGACCTTGTACCCAAATGAAACCCCACCTTTCTTTTAATTTTGTTTTCCAAGAATTTGATAGCCACAGATTAGGAATTTGGTGATGTGTTAAACTTGAAAGTTGTATATTTATGTCTGATCTACATACCTATGAAATATTTTTTCCAAATGCATCATGGTTATTGAGATATTATCCCTTCATCATAACTGTTTGTTAACATGTTACAAACTTGCTCACCCTAAGATTGGTTCTTTGTTTTGGTAGCCTTATAGACTGAAGTAGACAATGAGTAAAATATTAAAAATGTTCTTTTACATATTTTGTAATTGATGGTAGATTATTATTGCAATTGGATTTGTAAAATTTGAGATACACCCAAGAATGTAAGTCATACTCAGACTGAGATGACATTGCAATAAGGAAAAATTTAAAAATTCACCACATTCTCTATGTGTCTGTTGAAATTTGAATATGTTGTATCATTATGTGTCTAGTTTGTTTTAAAAAAAGAATCAAGTCATTTGGATAAGTATATCTAGAGTCATTGTTGTGAGAGTGGAGCAAGCTCAGTCTACCATAAAAGGAAAATATTCATAAACACTAGGTCCACTTGATTTATTAATCATGTCATAGTTGCATACCAAGCATTCATAATAATTTTGACATACTTATAACCATGTATGTATCAAATGTTAGGATCTCAAAACTTTGAGGAATCCCTAGAGTGAGAACCAAACCTACCATAAAGGTTGGTCACATCAAAAGGTGAGTAAAAACGATAATTAGATTCAATGTGTGTGTGTGTATGTGTGATAATTTTGTGATATGATTATGTTCTATTACATGTATATATGATTGAATTGTTACATTTTACATATGAATACAAGTCAAGTGAGAATGATATGGTCTTAATGATTACTTGGTATACCATTTGTGAATGAGCACTTGCACATGGAACTAAAAGGATGTTGTGACTGGCTTGTCAAACACTTGTAAATCACATGAAAGATGGACCAATAGGTCCCATTGGCACATGTTATTAATTATGTGGAAGATGGACAATAGGTCGCATTGGCACATGTTATTGTTCAAATGATTCACTTGTTATTTGCTGGTCAACAAAATCAAATGTCATTTGAATCACATGAATTCCCAGGAGCAGTGTTTGCCTTGCATGGCCATGATAAAAATTAATCTATTGCACTTGCATAGTCAAATGTTATATTTGTAATGTATCCTGATGATATTTGATTGTTGGTTGTGACATAAGAATCTAATTATTGTTTTTATCCATTGAGTCGCGACTCACCAAATCGCAATTATATTTTTTAGATACCAAAGAATATGGATCAGACACTTTGGTGCTTAGAATTTTGCATTGTGACACATAGACCACATGTCGTTGGCTAAATTCCAACTCTTTCTCTCCTTGTGTCATGTACATACATTTAGATAGGAACTAGTTATGGTCATTAGTCTTGACATTAGTTAACATATATGTACATTAAATACATGTTTGATTGTGTATGTATGGTGAATAAAACCTTAATGAATAAAACCTTAATACATGTTTGATTGTGTATGTATGATGAATAAAACCTTTAGGCATATGTATTTTTGGACATGGATGCTATGAGTTTTGTAAATGAAAATGGTCGTTACAAAATATTTAATTAAAAGAAAAGCGTCATCTGAATAGTCTGACCATTAAGAAACCGGGTTGAGAAAGTACTAGCTTAAAGCAACAAGAAGGTACTAGCTCAAAGCAAAGTTATGTTCCTCTTGACTTAGAAAATCTTCTTGCACATCCTAGTTTAAGAATTAAAATGTCTGAATATCATCCTAATGATAAAGACAAAATAATAAGGGCACATTTGCAAAAGGGACCCTTTCAACCTCTTAATCAAAATTTTAAACAACAAAAATTAGGAATAAAATGCATCATTTTAATCCCAATCGATATTAAGAATATGGTAAGTGGTTAGAATACAGTATAGAGAAAAACGCTTTATTTTGCTTATGTTGTTATCTTTTTCGGCTGGATATAGGTAAACAATCTGGTGGTGATTCATTTGTTACTGAAGGTTTTAATGCTTTGAACAAAAAAGATATACCAGCTATTCACGTTGGATGCCCAAATAGTATTCATAATGAAGCTTGGAGAAAATGTGAAGCTCTAATGAAACAAGATCAACACATAAAAGTTGCTTTTATTAAACATTCAAATCAAGTAAGGTTGTAATATCAAACTTGCTTAACTGCATCAATTGATTGTCTTTGATTTGTTTTGCACCGAGGGATTCCTTTTCATGCCAGTGATGAATTTGAAGAAAAAAAAAATTCATGAAGCTTTTGTGAACTTTTAAAGTTTCTAGCCAAACACAATCAAACAATTAATAATGTTGTTAAAAAAATGCTTTAGAAAATTTGAAGTTAACAACTTATGATATATCAGTGAAATAACAAATGATTGTTGTTTTACATTATGTTAACAACAAAGGATGTGTGATTGAGCAATTTCTTGGTATTGTACATCTTCATGATACAAAGTGCTTTATCATTAAAAGCATTAATTGAGTCATTATTTGCTAAGCATGGATTAAGTTTGTCAAGATTGTGAGGCAAGTTTATGATGGTGTTGGTAATATGAGAGTTAAGTTCAATGGGTTAAAGAGTCTGATCATTAAAGAGAGTGGATTTTCATATTATGTTCACTATTTTTCTCATCAACTTCAACTAACACTTGTTGCTATAACAAAGAATGACATTCATGTTGCATCTCTTTTTAGCATGGTGACTAATTTAGTGAATATTGTTAGAGCATCTTGTGAGTATCAAGATAATTTTTGAGATAGCCAAACTACTGTAATTTTTGAAGCATTAGAGAATGGTGAACTTGAAATTGGTCATATGTTGAATCAAGAAACTAGTTTTAAGTGAGCAGGCGACACACGTTGGGGTTCATATTATGGCACACTTTTGATTTTAATCATTATCTTTTCATCTATGGTGGAGCACTTGATAGCACTATTGAAGATGTTTTAAATTATGAATAAAGAGCTGAAGCTTATGCATTACTAGAATCAATATAACATTTTGAATTTGAGTTCAATTTGTACTTGATGAGAAGTGTGTCGGGAATTACAAATGAATTATCAAAAGCAATGCAAAGAAAAAGAGCAAAATATTATTAATGTAGTGGCATTTCGTTAGAGTATGAAAAGAAAGGCTACACATGATGAGGGGTGATGGATGGGCTAATTTATTAGAAGTGGTTTATTCATTTTGTGATAAAGACACTATTAGGGTCTAAAATATGAATGATATGTTTCAACCAAATGGGTGATCAAGGTGCAAACTTTAGAATGTTACAAACCTATACCATTATCAAGTAGAATTATTTTACAACATTTTACATATGCAACTTCAAGAGCTAAATAATCATTTTACTAGGATAAATGTTGAACTACTTATTTTTGTGGGAAGTTTAAGTCCAAATGGTTTATTTTCATCTTTTGATAAAGAAAAGGTGATCCTTCTTGCTTAATTTTATCCTTATGATTGTTTACCAATAAAGCTCAAGGTACTTGATAATCAGTTTGATACCTATATTCTTGATGTGCGATTTCCTAATGAATTATGATCAATAAAGGGAATTGATGGTCCTGCAAAATAGTTAGTTCATATAAGAAAGAAAATGGTAAATCTTTTAGTTTATTTACTTATGAAATTAGCCTTGATATTACATGTTGTGATTGCAAGTGTTGAAAGGTCTTTTTCTATAATGAATATAGTGAAGACTCAAATACGAAATCAAATAGGAGATCAGTTATTGAACGATTGTTTGGTCACATATATAGAGAAAGATGTATTTAGTAGCATTGATAATGATTTAATTTTGCAACATTTTTAGAATATGAAACCGCATTAAGGACAATTGTAAAACAATGCAAAAAAAAAATTTATAATTTATTTTTTAGTAAGTGTTTATTCAGGTAAAGTTTTAATTATATATGCATGTGTGACCCCATTGGAAATATTTTTTTGCCTTTACACTTGTATTTGCATAGCAAAACATTACATATATTAATAGTCAAGTTCATAGAAATCCTTACTTGATTTACTTATCTTTCTCGCATAGGGGAGTTGCCTCTCCAACTATGCACTCTCGAGGGAGTTGCATCACCAACCGTATCTTTTACTTATCTCTTACACAGGGAAGTTTTCATGTACCAGTTGTGTCATGCATGCATGACATTGCATTCATTTCACATAGGTTATAATCCTCTCATAATTAGTTATGATCCTTGAACTTAACATCACATGGCATTTGAACATAATATTTATATTATGTCATCTCTTTTTTGTTGAGTTTTGTATATTAAGCATAATAGAGAAACAAAAATTTCAAATATATAAAACCCACCTATGATCCATGCATTTCAATTAGATTGATCAAAGGGATGTGGAATCTTACCAATTTGAATAAGAAAGGTAAGATCGTTGGAAGGCATTGAGGGGGTTTACACTTCTAACTCTTTACCTTGAGCTTTTAGTCTGTTATGGACATTACCGAATGATGAACGTCCTCTGCAGGTATCCACACAAACAAGCTATCCCCCAAATGAGTAGTGAGTTAGTACTAGGGTTTTTATGACTCTTTATGTGTTTTCTAAACTTACATGAAGGCACTATTAATTTTTTAAAAATCCTAAAAAACGTGTACATATATCTTAATTATTAAAATATACATGCTAACTATGTATCTTTAGAGATACAAATAAGATAATATCTTATTTAGTTTTAACTTTTAAAATAAAATAGACATATAAATAATTTAGATAATATCTCTAATTATCTTAATTATAAATAGAGAGAGTAGTAAACATAGTTTCTCTTTTGGTCTTATTCTAAATGTGCGACTTATAGGTTTACATAATATTAGTAGTGGCCCAAACCTTATTTGTAGTCCATAAGCCATAAATGGCCTCTAGCAAAAAATTATGTGAAGGTCATTAATCCGACTTAACCTATCTTAGAAATAGCATTATAATCCTTTTGTCACATTATATCTCAATTAAACATAAGGCATAGATCATGTCAATCTTATATAGATCAATTATTTCTCGATCTCTAAGTAAACTAATGTAAAATGACATTGATAATCTTATATCAATTCCTTTCAGCATGGCCATGTAATCTCTTCAATCTAACTTATCAAGGGACCCATAAAATATATTTCTCATATATACATGAAGGACATATTTATTCATAGTCACTCATATTCCTTTATATGATTTATTTCATGTCCAATAATAGTCTGTATGATCATCCTGTTAAAGATAATGTTGAATTATTTAAAAATACAAATTTCATCATATTGAAATCCATAGTGATTTCAAGTTAGCGGATTAAGCTAATTCTATTGCATGAGAATCACTTATGATAGTTATCCATGTAGTATTCTCATTTGGAATCGGTCTAATTCAATGTTTCTTAAACATACATCTATGTGTTTGACTTAATATCTCATATTCATGATCAGTAAATAAGTCATCAACTAAAACACATACTAGTCTTCATTCATTATTATCCCAATAATAATGACTAATTAGGGATATTTACAAATAGAATTTTTTACACAAGGTTTTTACTATCAAGTCATATATTCAATGATCTTAATTAGAATTAATTATTCGTGAAATTATCATTTAAACATAAACATAATATAATCAAGATATTTAATAAAAATGCAACTAGACATTGATAAAAATATCCATTTCAAAAATTTACCTAGGCCTCATAATTAAGAATTTTATCAATAAAAATGCATGACTTATATATTAACATATCTTCACCTATTATGGCCTATATATTTAAACTTACGGTCATGTATGCAATGGACAATCAAAAGCAACTAAAATCCCTCACCTTTCATTGCTCTTCCTTGCTTTGGCTTTCTCTTTCTCTACCTTTTGCCTTAGTCTTACTTATTCTTAGCTTTATTTTTAGTTGTTTTTAATCATCTCACCCATACACATGCATTACATTAAAATTTAGAGAGTTAATCAAACTCATCCATAGAACATATAACATAAACATAACATCTATCATAATAGAGTAAAAGCTCTTATAAGGAAAATGAAGTCTTAAACATCAATTAAGTATGCAAACATAATTTTCACTAGATCTTGCTTATAACTTAACTATCATCCTTCATATTTAGCTCATTGTCACTACTTTCCTTTTATCTTATTCATAGTATCTGTAGGCACTTGTGAACCAAAAAAAGGGATTAAATTGGTGGGAAATTTAAAATTTTAGAGGGAAGATTTGTTAAGTAAGAACTAGAAAGAATAAAAAAAGAATAGAACACACAAGGTTTTATAGTGGTTCAGGTATTAACTAGCCATACATCCATTCCCTAACTCTTCCAATTGGGTGTTCCACTAATCTTCAATGGTGTTTTAAAGCTCGCACCTAACTTTACAACTTGTGTTCTTATAAGACTTATACACAACCTCACTAATGTTTCACAAGGCTCACATTCAACCTATATAAGAGTTTTCTAAAGCTCACTCTAAACCCCAACACAAGAGTTTTCTATTATAAAGGCTCACTCTAAAACCTGAATCGACTAGTGTTTAATGCTCACCAAATAATAATAACACAATTACAAGAATTTTAAAGCTTAAAGGTTAAGAAATAAAATTATAAGAGTTTTACTATAATGAATGTTATTCTCTTGCATTCAAGTCCATTTGGTGGTGTATTTATAGGTTACAACTACCAAAGAGATATTACAAACAAAAATATTTCCAAAACTCTAAAATATGCTAGGTATATCATGCATTTATTGCTTATCAGATGAAATTAATGGTTGCGGGATTCATTAACTCCATTTGTATCTAATGGCTAGTCCATGTGGCATCAAACCATTGGTTCTTCAAGATAAATAATCATTGCATTTCCTAAGCAATAGTGAAAGTCACAGTCTCTATTTTCCTCTTTAGATGCAATTCTCACTCAAATTTATTTGCTTGAATGGGGAAGTTGCTTCAAATTTGAGGTGGCTACAATACTTTCACTACCACAAAATTTGTTCTTCCAATGATTCTTTAGGACACCTTGCATGATCTAGTTAAAGATTTAGTTCCCTCCATGTGAATGCAAAAGTTGTGATTGCAATTATGGATATAAGATGTATTGCAAATCCGTCTATATAAGATTCATTCAACTTTTTTGGAGGATAGTAGTCACAAGCTTCTACTTCATGACCTCAAATTAAAGTGTAAACTTTATTCTTTAAGATAAAGGCTTCCTTCAACTTCGAAAGTAATCTTAGCTAAATATCTATGAGATTAACACTTGAAATTGACATTAGAACCTTTTAATCTATATTGTCAAGATCAAAAGAGAGTTTTGACTTAAGTTTAACTAACCTAGTCCAAAAATCTCCATTTTTTTATTTTGACAACTTAGATTGAATTTGCAAGGGATAAAGTATGCATAAGTGTATTCTAGAGTTTGTGTATTCTAGATTGAATTTGCAAATGGTTAAATCAAAATGTTAAATGCTCCCCCTTAATTTATAGTCCCCCTCAACTAATGGCATGCAATCTCTTTTTCTTTGTCAAGATCAAAAAGAGAGAATTAAATGCAATAACAAGCAATAAGAGTATCACAGTTATAAGAGGGAACATCATTCATCAAATCAAATGAGCATTGAGCAATCATAGATAAACCATAGTTCAACCTTTTATTGTTAAGTAAAAGATACATTAACATAATAAAAAAATATAGATGTGTTTGATCACACACTTTGCTAAAAATAAAGTAGAAAAGTTAAAATAAGAATAAAGCTTAAGGAAAACTAGAAGGTAAGAAATATATCATCAACATCATAATCATTATCTTCAATAAATTCTTCATCTCCTCCTTGGGCTTCATCTCTTTCTTCCTCTTTGGCTCCTTTTTCTTCTTCTTCTTTAGGGTCTTCCCATTCTTCAAAGTCAGGGAGATGACATGGAGTAGTACCAACCTTATCTTAGAAGTCTACCAAGTCACTATGAAGGTGAGAGAGAAGAAGAAACTTTTATTTATTATGCTCATCACCTTGTCAAGTTTCTTATTGATGGAAGAAGACTTGGTTTTTGGCTTGGGCTTTATATTAGGAATAGGCTTTTGGGAGACTTCCTCAATCACTAGCCTCTTTCTTTTAGAGGTTTGAGTCGTTTCTTATTTCTTTTTCTCATATGAACCTAAGGTATAGACATAAATGTTAGGATGAATGGCCACTATAGTCTTGGGATCAAGTTTGGTTTCTATTGAAATTTCAAACTATAACTCAAATTATATGATGTATAGAGAAGAGATAATGAAAGGAACATTATCTTCAGTTTGGCAATTGAAAAGGGAGGAAAGTTAGGCAAAGGTGATGAAGTAAGGATCTCCAAATGCCTTAAAAACAAGACCATACATACCTGCCTTAGATTCTACCCTTTTACTAAGAGTAATGGTGCACATGAATTCTTAAACTATTTCTTCGTAGGTTGATTATTCCCGAAAGATGAATTCATTCCAGCCAAGGTTGGAGAGAAATGCTTAAATTTCTCCCCTTATGCTTAGAGTTTTAAGAAGAAAGGAGGAAGATATCTTATTTGGTTGGATGATCTTTTGGTATTGGCCTTATATCTCTCCTTCTCTTTTTTAGTGATTCCCATCATGAGATGAAGAGGAAGAAGACCTTGAGGTGGGCAACACTCTTCCCCCCCCCTTCCCCCCTCCCTTTTTTTTTACTCTAATGAACTTCTTGGGTGCCATGAGAGTAGAAGAAAATAAAATGTAGGTTCGATGAGATGAGAGGTATGAAGGAGAAAGTAATAAAATGGAATAGAGGGGTGTGAAGGAGGCTTAAATAGGCAAAAAATGAGGAAAATGGTTTAAAATGTAAAAAAAAAAAAGGCATTAAATGAGGAGCAAACATTGTTGGATTGTCAAATCAGTCAATGCCCAACGGTTATAGGAAATCACAATTGCTATATGCTTATTGTGATTGCTATTTATGAAAAATCTAAGAAACAGTCAAGAATTCCTTGGAAAGAGGCGAAATCAATGGCCTAAAAATTTAAAAATCTTTATGGTGGCTATCATAGATTGTAATAATGAATTTGACAAAAGTCAAAATGTTGAAGGAGACTTGTAAGTAGCGACTGTAAACCTTGAATCCCAGTTGCAAATTATAAGCTGACTTTGAAAACTCATGAAAGAAACATTGACCCAAACATAATGTTATCAACATGATATTATGTTGATTAATTTAAGTAATTTGACATTAAAAAGAACAAATGCATAAATAATTAACACATATACAACATTTAACACAACACATTAACATGCAACCACTAATCATATCAAATAATGAACTAACATTGACAAGTATAGTGAAATGAATAATGTTGAGATCAATTTTCACCCTAGGGTACTTCCATATAGCATCCTTAGTTCTTTTTTGATAAATTTCATTCTTTCTTTATTGAAGGGTTTAGTGAAAATATCCACAAGTTGGTCATTGGTGTCAATAAATTCTAATACCACATTACCATTTTAGATATGATCTCTTAGAAAATGATGCCTAATGTCAATATGCGTGCTTTTTGAATGTTGGATGAGATTCTTAGAAAGATTTATTGCACTTGTGTTGTCGCATTTGATGAGAATGTGATCAACATCTTTACCATAATCCATGAGTTATTGTTTCATCCACCACCATATATTTCACTTCAATGATGGATAAGATAATCGAAACTTAGATCTTGCTCAACCAAAAGACTAAACATTCACCTATGAATTCGCAAGTTTTAGAAGGGATCTCCTTACCTATCAAACTACCAACATAATCCTCATCTGAATATCTAAGAAGACTAAAAGATGAATTTCTAAGATACTAAAGTCCTAAATGCAGTGTGTCATGCAAATACTTAAGAATTCTTTTAATGGCATTCATATGAGATTCCTTAGGATAAGATTGAAATATAACATATAAGTAAACACTAAACATGATGTCGAGTCTAGATACGGTAAGATATAAGAGAGAGCTAATCATACCTTTATTATACTTTTTTTCATCAATAGGCTTACCCAATTCATCTATGTCTAGCTCGATAGTTGCACTCATTGGAGCCTTTACTACTTTGTATCCATCCATGTGAAACCTTTTGAGTTGATTTTTTAGTGTACTTGGCTTGGTTGATGAAGATGCCCTTTTTAGTTTGCTTGATTTGAAGACCAAGGAAGAACTTAAGCTCACTCATCATGCTTAACTCAAACTCCCAAATCATACATTAGCAAATTCTTCACAAAGAGATTTATTAGTAGCACCAAATATAATATCATCAACATATATTTGAATAATGAGTATATCTTTGTTGTGCCTTTTGACAAACAAAGTAGTATCAGCCTTTACTTTGTCAAAGTCATTTTGCAAAACAAATGAACTAAGCCTTTCATACCAAGCTCTTAGAGCTTGTTTTAAACATTTAAGGCTTTAGTTAATTTGAAAACATTATTTGGAGAAATATGAGATTCAGAACCTGGAGGTTGTTCAACATAGACTTCCTCCTTAATGAAACCATTTAGAAAAGCACTCGTTGCATTCATTTGAAAAAGTTTAAAATCCATGTGACATACAAATGCTAAAAGAATCCTAATGTCCTCTAATTTTGCTATAAAGGCAAAGGTTTCGTCATAATTAATGCCTTCCTCTTAGTTGTAACCTTTGCAACCAATCTAGCTTTGTTCCTTATAGCAACACCTTGCTCGTCTAACTTATTCCTAAACACCTATTGGCATCCCATAACTAGGTGTTCCTTAGGCCTAGGAACATGTTCCTAAATTTTATTTCTCTTAAATTAGTTGAGTTTCTCTTGCATAGCAATCACCCAACTCTCATCATTAAGAGCTTCATCAAGAGATTTTGTATCAATTTGAGAAACAAATGCAAGATTATTATCTAAAGCATGTAATTGAGATCTAGTTCTTATTGCTTTGGATGTCTCACAAATGATAAGATCTCTTGTGTGATTCTTAGAGTATCTCCAATCCTTAGGTAGTTCTTGAGCTTGGTTTTCCTCTTATTGTGGTTGAGGTTGTTTAACTCCTTGTGATGGCTTATTATCTTCAAGATTATTCACAATTTCTTTTGGCATTGAATCAAACTTCTTAAAGTCACATATAAGATTATCAATGAGAGAACCTTTCCTAAGATCAAGTTTACTAGATTCATGAAATACAATATTCATAAACTCTTCAACCATCATAGTATTTTTGTTGAACACCCTATAGGCTTTTCTAATGGTGGAATGGCCAAGAAAAATAACCTCATCAATTTTAGAGGCAAAATTTCCATGGTTGTCCTTAGTATTAAGTATGTAGCATTTGCATCCAAAAACTTTAAGGCATGAACACTTAGGTTTTCTTCCATTCCGCAGCTCATAAGAAATTTTATTTAGAATGAGTATTTTGAAAACTCGATTTGCAATATACCAAGACTGATGGCTTTGACCCAAAAGTCATTTGGCAAAAAATACTCATTAAGCATAGTTTTATCCATCTCTACCAATGTCTTATTTTTTTTCTACAACATTATTCTATTGTGGTATTCTAAAGTTATGAGAAATATCATTCTCCAAAAATTAATTTTCAAAAGATTCATTTTGAAATTCCTTTCCATGGTCACCCTTTATAGAAGAAATAAAGTAACCTTTTTCATTTGAACTCTTGTAGCAAAACTTTTAAAAGCATCAAAAGTGTCATTCTTATGAGTAAGAAGGGATGCCCAAGTGAACCTAAAGTAGTCATTAACTAGGACAAATGCATAATGCTTTCCACCAAGACTAGCACTCCTAATGGGTTCAACTAAGTCCATATGAATGAGTTGAAGAGGTCTAGAAGTACTTATAATTTTTTTTTTTTGCTTTGAAGGATGCTTGGTGTTGCTTCTCCATTTAGCAAGGTCCACATGTCTTATCCTTTATGAACTTAAGCTTTGGTAGACACTTTACTAGCTCTCCATTTGATAAACTTTGCAGAAGCTCCATACTAGTATTTTCAAGTCTTTTATGCCATAACCAAAATTCATCACTAATAGAGACAAGACACTTAAATGATTTCTTAGCCAAATTGCCTAAGTCAATTAAGTAGGTATTGCTTCTCCTTTCATTTTAAAGACTACCTTTTTATCAACCAAGGTGGTAACTCAAATTATTTAGGGTCAAATGTGACTTTATTACCTTTATTACATAATTGACTTACACTAAATAAATTATGTTTCAATCCTTTAACTAAAAGAACATTATCAATAAAAGAGCAACCTTTCTTACCAATAATTCCAATGCCAATTACCTTACCTTTGGTATTGTTTCCAAATGTGACATTCTCACCATTTTTTTCTTTAATGGCTATGAATGGCTTTTTATTTTCGATAATGTGCTTTGAACACCCACTATCCACATGCCAAACATTATCTTCTTTGTTGGTTTCCAAGTAATCTTGTAATACAAAAACAATTTACCTTTATTCATGTGCCTAAGTGTACTTAGGTCCTTAGGGGTTAGGCTTAGAAGGGTCCTCTAATTTAAGGTGTGCTTTCCTAATATAGGAAAAGACATTAATATGTCCATACCTTATGCAATAGAAACATTTGAGTGTAGACTTATAAGTCTTTCTCCTATGCACGACCTTATTATGAGTGAGAGGCCTCATCACACTTTTGGTTTTGAGATTGCATGTAAGTGCATAAGTGGTGAGGAGTAGGAAAAAAGTATTTATGTTCGTGCCTTTGAGCATGCCTCTTGGTATAGATGTATGCATGATTTCCTTTTTGAGACTTAGCCCATGAGCCTTTTTGGTAGCTTTTCCTTTGCCCTTTGGCATAGGTGGCCTAGTACTATGAGCACTTTTCTTCCCAATAACCTTAATACTAGAAGTTTGAGGTATAGATGCTCTAATGAATGTAGGAGATAAATATGTAGATGATGAGGCTCCATTAAAGCCTCAACAATGTCTTACTAAATGAGGTCTTTGAGATACATTAGAGTACTAAAGCTTATTTCCTTTTGTGAAATCTTGAGATGGAATTCCTAAACTCAATAACTTCACCTTTTAAAGAATCATTTTCTTTTCTCAAAGAGTCAAAAGAGGATGGAGATTTAGAAAGATTTTCTAAAGACTTTTTGATTTCTTCATTAGAAGACCTCAAGTCACTTACAAGATCATTTAAGATTTTAAAATCATCCTAAAGTTTTGAACATTTTTTCTTGAAGTTTTCATTTGAGATTTATATTTTTCATATCTCAAGGTTAGAGCATCAATAAGTTTATCATTCACATCATCCAAGTTCTCATAATCATGACAATAATGAGAAAAAGTACCTGCCTCATTAAAGGAGTCCTCAAAAGCCATAACACATAGGTTGGCAACTTCTTCTTCTTCACTTGAGCAATCATCCCAAGTAGCCTTGAAGCTCTTCTTCTTCTCCTTGTCCCACTTTTTCTTCTTCTTATGCTTGGGGCATTCAAATTTAATGTGACCTTATTTTCTATATTCATAACAAGTCACTTCATTCTTCTTGTCCTTGAAGTTAAGAGATATTTTTGAACTTCCTCCCTATCTTTCCTTCTCTTTATGAGCTTATTGGTTCTTCTTGAGAGCATGGTTAGTTCCTCTTCATCCTTCTCACTCTCATCACTATCACTAGAGGTAGCTTTAACTTCTTTATCTTTGTTCGAGGATTTGAGAGCAAAAGTCTTCTTTTTAGCCTTTTCATTTTTGTCTCCCTGCCCTTTCATTTTTTTTTATCTCTTCATCCTTCTTCAAGGTCAGCTCATGAATGAGTAGCTTGCTAATGAGGTCATCTATTTGTACCTTCCCTAGATTGGATTATTGAATGTTGCAAACTCGAGCACCAAATTTCTCAAGAGGAAGAGATTTGAGAATTTTAGTATTTACCTCATGGTTGGTGAGAATTCTTCCAAATTTCATTATGTTTGTGATAATATAGAGGAGTCTATTTGTCATGTTAGTGATGATTTCATTATCCTTCATCATGAAGAGCTCCCACTTTGTCACATACACTTCTAACTTACTTGATTTTACCAATGTAATACCTTTGTTATAGTTCTCCAATTCCTTACTTATCCTATGGGATGTTGCACTCTACCAATCTCCTCTCTTGATAAGGAGCTAAGAAGAATGGTCATTACGCTCTTGCTCTTCCCATTTGATTTTCTCTGTGCTTGCACCCATTCTTTCCTTGGGATAAGTTCTTCACTACCATTAACCACTTTTGTTAGAGGCTTCAATTCTTTTACTATTATGTCAAATAGATCCTCCACATCACTATTCAAATAGATCTTCATTATATACTTCTAATGAGTATAGTCATTTCCTTTAAAGTAGGGCTTGAGGTAAGTATGGATTCCTTTCTATGCCATGATCTTTTCTCACTCAATTAAGGCTTTGTTTGAGACTTGGATCTGATACCATTTGTAGGCTCTTGTGCACCAAGAGGGGGGTTGAATTGGTGGAAAATTTTAAATTTTAGAGGGAAGGCTTGTTAAGCAAAAACTAGAAGAAAAAAAAAAGAAGAATATAACATATAAGGTTTTATAGTGGTTAGGGTATTAACCATCCCTACATTCACTTACCAATTCTTTCAATTAGGTGTTTCACTAATCATCTATGGTGTTTTAAAGCTCATACTAACTTTGCAACTTGTTTTTTCATAAGGCTTACACATAACTTCACTATTGTTTCACAAGGTTAACACTCAACCTATACAAGAGTTTTCCAAGGCTCGCTCTAAACCCCAAACAAGAGTTTTCTACTAAAAAGGCTCACTCTTAAACTCAAATCGAGTGGTGTTTAGTGCTTACACCAAACAACAACAACACTATTACAATAATTTGAAAGCTTACAGGTTGAAAACTAAAATTGCAAGAGTTTTGCTATAATGAATGTTATTCTCTTGCATTCAAGTCAATTTGGTGGTGTATTTATAGGCTACAACCACCAAGTTGCAAATAAAACTATTTCTAAATCTCCAAAGTATGATAGGTAGATCCTGCATTTATTGCTTGTTAGATGAAATTTGCAATCGAGACCATCATTTTTGGTCGCGAGATGCATATAACCCTATTTGTATCTAATGGCTAGTCCACATGACATCAAACTATTGGTTCTTCAAGAAAAATAGTCGTTGCATTTCTTATGATAAAGAAAGTCGAGATCTTTATTTTCCGCTTTGGACATGATTCTCACTGCAAAATTGTTTGCTTCAATGGAGAAGTTACTTCATCAAATTAGTAGTTGCAATAATACTTTTGGTACTATAAAATTTGATTTTCGAACGGTTCTTTAGGACACCTGGCATGATCTGGTTTAAGATTTAGTTCCCTCTAAGTGAATGCAAAAGTTACAGTCGTGACTATGGACACGACATGTACTATGAATTCATCTATATAAGATTCATTCAACTATTTTGGAGATAATTGTCATGAGCTTCTGCTTTATGACTGTAAATTATAGTGCAAATTTCAATCTTTGAGATAAAGGCTTCCATTAAACTTCCAAAGCAATCTTAGCTAAATATCTATAAGATCAACACTTGAACGTAACATTAGAACTTTTCAATCTATATTGTCAAGATCAAAAAAGAATTTTAACATAGGTTTAACTAACCTAGCACAACAGTATCAACATTAACATCATCATTGAATCATATTGTAATCTATGAACTTGTTTTATTATCATCAATTTATGCTCCTAAATTCATCAACATATTCATTTCTCATCATAACTCAACCATATCTTCATTAAGCCATCCACACTTAACTCCACCTAACTAGGATGTAAGATAACCTCCAACAATTGAATAAAACTTTAAACATCGAAGTTTATAATTCTATACAACATTTAAAAGCTTAAATAATATCAATAAACTCATAATAATTGTCATGAAAATATATTTACATAAGGAACAATCATGAGCTTATTAAGACATCAATATCTAAGTCAATATAACTAAAGTGTTAATTCTCTTCATAAATAATAAATTTATGATGCCAATTAACATTTAAGAAATGATTAATCATAAAAAAAAATTATATAACCAATCCATATGCATCAACACCTTTCAAAGCTCCAATTGTACGCTACATTTATATTGCCTTTAATTCAACCAAAGTATAAAAACCAATTAAGCTCAATTTGCTTCCTAAAAATTTGAACACTAGTAATCATTTAATTAACCATCAAACATCAAGAACTAATAGAAACATCCCATTTTTTCAAGTACATCTAAATCTCCTTTTGAAGACAACATCACCTTTCATTCCATACTAACACCAAATTTCTTCTCTTCCATCATCACCTAGCTCAAAAAAAGCCATAAACACACTTTTTCAAACATAGAAAAAATATATAAGAAATGTGATGTATTATAACTTACTTGAAATAGAAAGGAGAAAGTCACAAACTTGCTTCAAAGATGGAAGAAGTTCGAAGCAAACTTCATTCTCATAACTTGATTTGGTAGCCATGGAAGAGAGGTTTTCATGAGGATTTTGGTGAGTTTTGGACTATTGAAAACTAATGAAAATAGGGCTAGAGTCATGTTTAATCATAACATAAAGAGAAAGAGGTGTAAAAAGACTAGAATGCCAATATAGAATATTATAGAAAAAAGTTCACCAAAATTGCTACTTCCAGTACATAGACTTATGCTTCTAACCATTTGTCCATCTCCTTATTATACATCAAACACCATTTTTAGGTATTGATAATGACGAAAAATATAGTTAGAGTCATTTTAGGAAGGAAGTAAAGATAAAAGGCTATGAAAAGACTAAAATGCATAAGTAGAGCACTATAACTTTTTGAAAGCTTTGCTTTCAATCTTTTGTTGCTTTAACATACTTCAAACACCAACTATAAACATAAAAAAATTATCTAAAACACATCATTGTCATATCATTTAAATGTCTATAGGCACAAATATTATAGAATATGTTAAACAAACATAGGTAATGAGATTAAGACAGGGCAACTATACAACCATCCAACTCTTTTTTCCTTCCTTTTTTTAGGAAACATCAAATAACAACTCTAGGCATATAAAATACATTTAAAATACTTTATTAACATGTCATTTAATCACAAATTAAGCATTCTTACATACCTTAAGAGTTATCAATGAT
The DNA here is from genome assembly GCA_949677035.1 of Omphalea diandra. Lineage (NCBI taxonomy): Eukaryota > Viridiplantae > Streptophyta > Magnoliopsida > Malpighiales > Euphorbiaceae > Omphalea > Omphalea diandra. The sequence goes on along the minus strand of CATIWR010317308.1, from coordinate 2,774 downwards.
CATGCACCTAACTTGCTTATACCTTAGCTTCCATCATCTTCCTTATTTATTTTCGATATGTACTTTAACATAACTTTCATCTGTATAAAATATTGATATATTCTTCATTATTAAACCTCTAATACCATCATTCATGCATGTTCATTAATCATTATTTCTTGTATATCTCTTATAAAGCTTAACTTACACTTAATTTCTCATTATGACTTAGAATTTTTTACCTTCATATCTCTTAGTCGTCCTTTCTAACTTATATCATATCATAATTAGCCATCATTATATCATCAAAATTATCACCATTTCATCAAATTTAGCCTCCTTATACTCATTACTTAGGGGAAGGAGTATTCATTTATCAAAGACCTTTAAGAACCACTTGTAAGGCTACCATATACGCGTCACTAGATTTGGGATAGAAAGAAAAAAAAAGAACATAGTAGTTGTTATGGCTATTTATTCTGTTATATTCTATTCAATTTAAAGTATATATAATACAATCACATTTATAATTTGAATTTAAATTCTTAGTTTTTTGGAGTCTTATGTTTAAGAAAAATTGAAAATTAATATTTTATTATAGGCATTACAAGGAATTACTAATTCAAAACAAAATACTTAATCTTATTCTATAAATTAAGAATAAACTAAATAGGAAGGACATATAATATTTAGCCAAGAAGAGAAGAAAAACTCCAAATTAGTTATTGTTCCAATTGAAGAAAATAGGTAAAATTCCTATCCTAAATAAGTGCACCATTTGATAAAAAGAAGAAGGAATAAGTAAGTCAAACTTTAGCATATCTTCGAAGATTTTGACTTTTACTCTTTGACAATGTGTTGTCGTCCTTCCCCACTCCCTTTAATGTCTTCTTAGGGTTTATGTTTAACAATTAAATATACTTGAAATATTCTTGAAAGCTTTTTAGAATCTTCTAGAACCTTTTATTGAACTTTCCAAAACCTTTTAAAACTTTTTTATGGCAAATTGCTCCATTTAAAGAGTCTGACATGTAGATTTCAATTGGGGGATCCATACATGAAATTGACATGTATAAATGACTATTTTGCCTTTAACAAATGCTTATTTTTTTAATTTCTTCTTGCACAAACATTCTTAAAACTTTTTTAAACTTCTTAAGGCATGCTTTTATCATTATGCTTTTAATTTCTTCTTGCATGAACAATCCTAAAAGGCAGTAAATGTGAACCACTAAGGTGAACCTCCAATCAAAATGGCTCTCAAGACAAAGATCCTCTATTGTAGGCAGTAAGCAAATCTTAGATGTATCCACGAACATCAAGAATAAGGTACTAGAGGGGTCATATAAAAGAAAGCACTGAAGAACATGGTGTTGGGTTTCATAGAACAAACATAGCGAAAAACAAAAATTTTCTACATACAAAACCTATTAAAGATCCATGTGATTCAATTAATTCGACAATAAATGATGTAAAACCTACCAATTTGAACAACGATTCAACGATTATTAGAAGGTAATAAGGGGGTTTACATCAATAATACCCTACCTCAAGCCTAGTGCCAGATCTAGATGGTACCAAAGAGTGTTCTTCTACAGATATCCATACAAATATGTTATCTTTAAAGCAGGTAGTGTGCTAGCACTAGGGTTTTTGCTCTTTCGCTAAAGCATTTTCTAAAAAAGGAAATGTGAATGTTCTTTCTACTTTAGAAAACTTTAAACATATATATATATATATATATATATCTTAATTGTTAAGATATTTATGCCAACTCTATGTCTTAAAGAAATAGACGAGATAATATCCAATTTTCTGCTAACTTTTAAAATGAAAAGGATATATAAATATCAAGATAATATCTTTAATTATCTTAATGTATATATATATATATATATATATATATATATATATATAGTGCAGAAAATACCATTTTTGTTTTAGGTTATTCTAAGTGTAAAACACTATAAGTTCACATAATATTGGCAATGCCCCAAAATCTATTTATGGACCATAAGTCATAAGTGGTATCTAGCAAGACATTATGACGATAAAAATCATGTGGAGATCAATGATCTGACCTAATCCATTTTAAAAATAATATTATAATCCTTTTTGCACAATATATCTTAACTGAAAATAAGGCATAAATCAAGTAATCCTTATACAGTTTAATTATTTTTCGATCTCTAAGTAGACTGATGAAAAATGACATCGATAACCTTTATCAATTTATTTTCATATGGTTATGAAATCTTTTCAACCTAACTTATCAAGAGGCCCAAAGATATATATTCTCATAAATAGATTATAACATCCCTATCCCTATTCATTGGCATTATCACATGAATATATACCTGACGCAAAGAGAGAGAGTTGGAATTCAGCTGATGACCAGTGTTCCCTGTGTCTCTATGCAAAACTTTATGTACCAAAGTGTCCAAACTCTATGCTTTAGTATCTAAAAAATAATTGCGATTTGGTGAGTCGCGACTCAGTGAATAAAAACAATAATCAAATCCTCATGGAATAATCCATAATCAAATATCATTAAGATACAATGCAAGTATAACAATTGACTATGCAAGTGCTAATACAATAGCTTTGTTTTTGTCATGACCGAGCAAGGCAAACATTGCTCCCGGTATATTCATGTGATTCATGTAACATATGATTTGGGACCTATTGGTCCATCTTCCTATAATTTGCAAGTGTTTGACAAGTCGGTCACAATGCCCCTTTTAGTTCCATATGCAAGTGCTTATTCACAAATGATATGCCAAGTAATCGTTAAG
>CATIWR010317272.1:0-17780 GCA_949677035.1 Omphalea diandra | reverse complement strand
TATATATATATATATATATATATATAACTTCAACATAATTTATAACACATAGTTTCAATATAAAACACAATTTCAATAAAACTAACAAAATAATATACAAAAATAACAAAATTTCCTAATGAAATATTATACAAAAAAAATTAAAACCAACACATACCTTGTAAATCTTCAAGAATCTAGAGAGAAAGCTCAAACCAAACCAATCCAACTCACACCAAATCGAACCTAAAACATAAAAAATGGCAAGAGAAGGAAAGGAAATGGCAGCAATGGACGAGGAGGAGATGGTAGCGCCAAGGAGCTACTGCTGATGGTGAACTGAAGTGGAGTCGTAGGCGTGGAGGGGAAAGGAAAAGGAGAGAAAGAAAAAAGAAGAAGAAAAAAAAAAGAAGAAGGGAAGGGCTCGATTGCTCTAATGGGTTAACGATGCCTTGGTTGTCGCTAGCCCATTACTGTCCATCGGCCATAACAAGCCTACAAACATGACAACGGGTTTGACCATTCTAAGTTAGCGATGACTCTACCCGTCGCTATGCTAGAGAGCTTGGACTAGGCTCTCCAGCCTAGCAAGGACGACCTGTTCCATTGCTAGGCTTGTGACGACCTGTTCTGTCATAAGCCTAAGAGCCTAGGCTAGACTCTCAGATTTGCAATGTTTTGGGCCATCTCATAATCCTGGAGAGTTTGGGCTAGGCTTACCAAGCTTGCAACAGAATGGGTTGTCGCAAGACTAGCGGCGACCCATTTCGCCACTAGTTGGAGATTATAAATTATATTTAAACTAACTATTATTACATATTATATGTTTAATTATAATGTTATTACTTTAATGGTATCAAATCGTATTATTATCGAATATTATATTTTATTAGTTATAATGTAACTATATTATTAAATAAATGTTGTAATTTTTAAATTCATGATAACATTATTTATAATTATATAATATTAAACCTAATTATTAATTAATTTATATTAATTTTACTTAACTAATTCAATATTATATTATGTTAATATAATATTAAGATTTTGTATTAACATTAAATTTTTTATTAAGATTAAATATTATAATTTGATATTATATTATTACTTATTAATATATTATCAATATATATATATATATATATATATATATATATATATATATATATATATATATATATATATTTATTTATTTATTTATTTATATTTATATATATTATCTTAATATATATATTACTAATTTAATATTAAATTTAATATTCTCCGTCAATACTATATATTTACTATTATATTTTACACTATTATATTTATATATTTTATATTATAATTCAATATTATTAATTTAATTATTTAATAATATTATTTTATTGAACCCTATTAGGATCGAGCCTGACTTCAAAATTTGAAACTCGAGTTTGAGATTGAACTATAATCGACCTTAGTCGATCGACTTTGTAAATATGTAACTAATCTGATTTACAAGAGCGTCTGAGTCAAGTATTTTGATACTCAAATTCGACTCTCTCGATACTCGAGTAGTTTGAGCTCGGCTAGATTAATCTCGAGTAGTTGGCAAATTGTTTTGGTTCATTTACATATTATATTGAACATTATCACTCTTATATTATATTTATTTAAAATATTATGTTATAATTTAATATTATTAATATATTATATTATTTATATATTACATTATTTAATATTATTTATATATAATTTAATATTTATAAATTTTAATTATTTTTTTATTTTTCTAAGTTAGCAACAGAAAGCATTCGTCGCTAGACTAGCGATGGTCATTTCGTTGCTAGCTACCAAGGGAAATTTTCTTTTGCTAGATTAGCGATGAAAATTTTGTCACTAGATTACCGACGAAATGACTGTCGCTAGATTTAGCTATTAATATTTTTATTGCTAGTCCGTTGACAAGACACTAGCACTACTTTGGTGTCATTTTACCTATAAATTTAGCGATCAATTATAAATTCGTCACTAATTTTTGGAATTCCATTGTAATTTCTTGGTAATATGTTATCAGTTCGCTGCAGAAAATTTTTGTCACTAAATTCGTCGATTTCAACAGATTTTTGTAGTGTAAGTTTTTCAACCGTTTCTTTCTAATGCACTTATATATACGCCTGATACATGTTGATATATGTTTGTTTTGTTCTGTTCTGTTCTATCTAGAAATTCCGAAAACGGAAGAGTAATGCTTCATGCAACTAGAGCATTCAGATACAACCATAAAGAAAAAGAGCAAAGGCACCAATGGGTCCACTAAGATGGATGATGGATTGAAGTAGTGAATCAAGCCACACAGTCAATAGTGAACCCACTTAAGGCAGCCAAACATCCAGTATTACACTTATTTAAAGTATCCAAACACCTAAACATCAACATACTGAATTAATCCAGTCCTCAACAATCACCACTAACACAACCCATATTTCTGGTGTCACCAAGAAATCTAAAATAAATAGTACTAAAGAGGGGCTCAACTTTTAATGCCAATTGACTGCCACCAGTAAGATAAAAGAAATGCAAGCATAAAGATTAGAAGTATTCCAAACAGATACAGGGATTGATCATGGGCTATACCTTAAGAACTTTATAGAATTTTTTTTTTTTTTAGATTTTTATTTATGAAAATCCTATGTTAGAAAATAGGCATGTTGATAGGAAAGTTGCTTTTGATATAGTTCCTATATGATGTGAATATTTCTCATAGGACATATCAGAAATTTGGTTTATGTTGATTCTTGCACTATTTTATGTAATTTTTGTGTCTCAGTGATGAATCAAACCATTATGTTTTGATTCAATATTAAAGCAATTATATTTTGTTAAAACTGCATTTAAGATGTAAATAGTTAAGCTAAATGAAATATATTAAACTAGATTTTGATAAATTTCTATCTTTACAGTTAAATGTTTTACAGATTTCCTGTTGATTTACATAGCTCACTTACTTTAGTTACTTCATTTCTTATGCATGTATTATAGTTAGAAATATAATTAACTTCATTCATTAAATAAACCAAATCAATAGCATAAGTACATAATTTTAGTCTAATTATAGGCAATAGTACTAGTACTAATACAAGCTTGCCAACACCCAATTCATACAGGCACCGCAATGCCTTCAAAAAGTTACCAAATTAAAGCCACCAAACTACCCCATTATCTTACTCCCAAATGCAACCATAAGCACTAGTATGAACAGCATAACCCAAGTCCTATTGCTAACCAAAATTTCCTTCTTGTTCTTAGTAATATGCCTTTCCATTTTTTCAAGCCTGCCTTCATTCTCCATTCTTTCAATTTTTCGAAAGAGACTCAATATAACTTAACTTGCTTGTGGAATAAATCTTAGATCTGCCCACTTAAAGAAATCGCAATGGCCCTTACCAGTACGTATACCATGTTATCCCCAAATATATAACCCATATATCAAACTAATTAACTACAATGAAATACATTTACCCTATAATAAACACAACCAAAGAATCTTCTACCGGTTCATCGCTCTAAGATGTCTTCATCACTACTTTCTCTCCATAAGCACAGATAGGCAGGCCATTAGGACTGACTTCTTCTCCATAAGCATGACCAATTGGTCTAGAATTGAAGTTTAAGTTGTTGGCATTGCTTTGGTTTAGAATAAACATTAATTTTGAATTTGATCTAGGGTTTCAAATAAGGAGAGGGAAAATATCAATCGTTTTAAAAGGAGAAAGCGAGTTGCATATTCACGTGGCTTATTTTTAATAAAAAAAAAAATCTATTGCACCACCAGCATTAACCTCTAAATTAACATCACCACCAACTGATGAGGATGATCTCTTGACCATATTTGCTACTCTAAAAGTTTCCTCCTCCTTTACTATTATTGACATAGTTAACATAATTCTAAGTGATGACGAAAACGATAAGGTTGAGAAGATCATTTGATATGCTAAGGATGCTATTAGTCTTGGCCCTTATCTGCCCTTTGATGATAATAGTACAACCAACGACAATGACAATGACCAACACATAGTGGACCAATGTAATAATTAATAGGTACATCGACTTTTATTGTACTTATTATTTATAATTGTATTTGACAAAAAAAAATAATAATAATACACAACAGAAAACTATCAAATATTTAGACATTTGTTTACTTATGTTGCATGAAGTTTTGATATGATATTATTCCCACTTCGTCATGAGAATTTTCATAAATTTTGATGAAGATTTAGGGAGATCTAATTGTAGTGAAAAAGGGAAAAAAGGGGGGTGATGGCAGTAACAAGATGGTGGAAAAGTTTTGGAGCTTGAAAATGGAGTTGAGTATGATGATGCCGATGGTGGTGACAATGATAGATGAGGTCGTGAAGATAGAGGTGGGTGAGTATTGATGAAGAAAAAGGATATGAAGGATAATTGTGAAATTTTGTAAATTTCAAAATATGTTCATTGATTTTTATCTACTTGACCAACATTAAAAGCACTAAAATTTGACAGAGTAATGAATTAATTTATCGTAATTGAAACTTAGAGATGATTTAGGGTCAATTCAAGTGGAGTTAAGGTCAAATTAATGTGAATTTATCTGCAAATTAAGTTAGGGTCAGGTAGAATTTCATTTGAAAATTTTTATTCATTTAAGGTTTGGATCGTTTTGAATTTTTTTTGAATCGGATCGAATTGAATCAAGTTATTTTTTAACTAAATTCGAATAAAGTTAAAAGTTGTCATCCCTAAATAAAGTTAAAAGTTGTCATCCCTATGTATAAATAATAGAATTGACTTATATTTACTCTTGTGTTATAAATAAATATTTATTTGTGGAGCAACAACAATAACAATAATGTAAATGTAGTCCTAATATAGATAGGTCCCTTTTAGACTAGCCCCGATAGAAAATATACTGGATAAATTTTAAAAACTCTTTATCAAGGGTGGGAGTAAAGAATAGAGATTTTCAAACCAAATCAATAATCATACTGAATTAATATTAGAATTAACAATATTTAAAATCAATAGTAAATCTCTAAATCAAACCACATTGAATCAGGATGATACCGAATTTTAGATGAGAATCAAAAATATTACTAAGTATGTATATTTATATATTATATTAATTAATTAAAAAACTTTAATTTAAATTGTTAATCTTCTTAGTTAAACTGCTCAATTAGTATGTAATATGTAGGGATAAGCAAAATCGGGCCATACCAAAAAAATCAATTGAACCGAGTTGGTTCAGTTCAGTTCGATTTGATCCTTTGATAAAATCGATTCGGTTCAGTTTTAATTTTAAAAAAATTTCAGTTTTCAGTTTGGTTTTTTCTATAAAAAACTGAAAAAATTGAAATTATTAATAATCAAACTAATTTGAATCGAACCAGATTTAAAATATATATAATTTAATCAAATAGAACTAAACCAAACTTTTATACATTCGGTTTGATTTATAGACATATAAATTCCAATTTAATTAGTTCGATTAGTCAGGCTTTTCCAAAAAATTTTATTTGATTCGGTTTTAAATATATAAAATTCAGTTTATTTGATATTAGTAAAAAATCGGACCGAATTAACCAAACCAACTGTTTGTTCACCCTTAGTAATATGTACTAATAATTAGTACTTATTAATTATTAGTAGTAAATAGCAACGAGTATGTATATTATCAGTTAATCTTAGTTAAACCATTACATATTTACTTTGATCCTTAAATGATTAAAAGTTAGATATTTAATATTTAGTAGTATGAACAATTAAAGATTAAAAATTAAAGTATTAAATACTTGAACGGTATCATTCTATATCAAAGTACTAAAAAACTAAATAATCCTGAATTTAATACATTATTGAACTAAAATATTCTAAATTTTCAAAAATAGTACTAATTCTTTTAAAATAAAATTTTCCAAATCTTTGAACCACTTCCTGCTCACCTGATATATATATATATATATATATATATATTTGTGTGTGTGTGTTTAAATAAATAATTTTACTTAAATTTTTACGCTTATTTTAATTTATTTTATAATCAAATTTGGATATTAGAAGTATATATGATCTAATAAATGAGTGTCATATATACTAAAAAATTATTATTTTTTAATAATGTAAATCACAACTAGATGAATTTTACAAAAGAATTTATATTAAATTACTTATTAATTTATAATTAAAATTCTTTTTTTAAAGTGAAACTAAGAGTAACTAATTTTTTAGACTTTCAAATATTAATTGAAAGAAAAATTTTCTAATACACATTCAACAAATATATTAGCAAGTAAGATAAGTTTTTCTTTTTTTTTTTTTTTTTACTTTTTACCTTTTATTATAAGTAAAAACTGAAGCAAATGTGAAAAAAAAAAATTGGATTAATATTTTTAAATTCAAAACTTTTTGACTTTTTTTATAATTTACTCAAAGTTTTAAAAATAGGTAGTTGTATCCTAATTTAGACTATTTAGTTACATTTTCTTCCAAAGTAAAGATTAGGTTAATTTGCTTGTAATAAAGTCACATGTTTAAAAAATATTTTTTTTTAGTCATTTTATTATTTAAAAATCTTTTCTAAACAATTTAAAATGCCAATCAACCTAATTTTGATGATGAGTAGAATTTTAATTAATAGGCTAAATTAAGATAAAATTATTTATTTTTAAAGTTTTGGGTGTAATTACAAAAATTCAAAAAAAGAAAACCTTTGGGTTCTTAAAATTGATAAAATTGTCTCTTTTGAAAAATTTGAGTAAAACAAATACTAATATAAAATTCTCTATTTTTTTCTATTTTTTTCTCAATTTTTCTGTCTTCTTAATGTATTAGGCTGAGCTAAATAGTCAAAATTTGGATACCTTTCACTTTTACTTTTTAATTTATTTATTTTTATTTTTTAAACAAAATTTAGATTTTATTGAATTTAAAAGTCTATAATAAATTTCTGATTAATTTGTATCATATTGGTTACAAAGTTGTCAGTGTTAATAAGTTTTTTATTATTTTATTTTTTATTATGAAAATTATTGAATTATTCTCCATAAATATATATATTCTTTCTTAAGAAAAGTTTTGTATTTTGTACTTTTTTAAAATTATATAAATACCATTTTAGATAGTAAATTTCAACTTTTGTCAAATATTCATATTATCAAATTCATTAAAATAAATTAAAGTCAACCATTGATTGATAATAATCATTGAACAAAATATATTTTTTAAGAGATAAATTACACTATCCTATTAATTCAGATGGATAATATTAAAAAATATTTTCATTATTTAAAAGAAGTTATAAATTTTTATATTTATTAATGTATGAATCAATATGTACTTTTTATTATGAATGAAAGATTCATTATATTTTCTAAAAAAAAGAAAGAAAATCAATAAAACTATAAAAAAAAATACATAAGCATTTGAATATTTAATTTTATTAAGCTCTTTCTTTTTTTTTTTTTTTTTGGGGGGGGGACCATTTATCATCTAGGAGAAAGTCTAAAATTTTATCTTGTGATTTTTTTGATAAATATGGTCATGTAATTTATTTATTAACAAAATTTCACTGTATGACATAATGTTATTTGCAAAGTAATATCAGATCTATAATTTTGTTATATCTATCTGACCTGATATTAAATTTTGTAAATTATTTCAACTAATTATTTATGGGTACATAATTTTTTTACTCTAAATATAGAATTTGTTCATTTTTTTTTACTTTCTATATATATTTGAACAAATTATGTTTTTATGACTATAAAATTTATTTAAATTTATACAAAAAATAAATAAACAAATAAACAAATTCTGTATTTAGAGTAAAGAAATTCTGTATTTAAATTTTAGGTATATAATTAATTAAAATAATGTATAAAATGTGATATCATATCAGATAAATGTAATAGAGTTACAGATATAGTGTCGCTTTATAAACGACATTATACCGCAAGGTAGAGTTTTGCTAATAAATAAATTACAATATCATATTTGGCCAAAAAAGAAATCACGGAATAGAATTTTGGACTTTCCCCTATCAGCTATATTGAAAAAAATAAATGAGGATGTTTATTAAAATTAATTTTAAAAGTCTTCAATTAGTATTAATCAAATAACATGCAGCGCATTTTTACTTAATTTGTACTTTTAAAATAGATTACCAATACACAAACTTTTTGAGTTGAGTTAATTACTATTATTATTTTGCATTAATAATGAAATCAAAGTGAACATTTGATCTATTCAATTTATTTGGTTCGATTATTTATTAAAATCAAACAAATTTAATTTTATATTTTAAAATCAAATTGAATCTAAATTTTTCAGAAAACTAAATAAATCGAACTGAATAAATCAAATTTTATGTACATAAATCGGATTGAACCAAACATATAAAATTTCAAGTCAATTCAGTTTAATTTAAGTAAATTACATATATTTTAAATTTGTTCATTTTAAATTAATTTGATTTATTAATAATTTTTATTTATTCAATTTTTTTTATTTTTTATATAAAAAACTAAAACAAAAATCAAAAACCAATTTTTTTCTAATTACAACCAAACCAAATTTATTTTCACTAAAGAATCGAACCGAATAATATCGATTTTGTTCAATTTTTTGCTCACCTTAAATGAAGTTTTGAGTTAGTTATTATTGTTATCTATTCATCTAAAAATCTTCTTATTGAACTTTTTTTTTCTTTTTGTGGAAAAAATAAACTAATAATTATATGTTTATTCATCTAAAACCCCTTTTATTGAACATTGTTCCATAATCATTTTTTAAGCAAATAATGTCATAAATAATTCTGCTTCTTTTCTTGCCAGTCTAAATCCATGTTTAATCTTTTTAGAAGATGGACATTTTAATCACTTTTAAACTAATAATATTAACTAAACTATAATTCTTTAGAAATTCTATGTAATCAAGTGTAACTATTGCTTTATGGCTATCATTGTGCAAAATTTATTTTTTTTTTGTAACAATTGCTTATGACAATCAAATGTTTTTAAAACTAGAGTGGAGATCGAATTGATAAGTTAATTGATTTTGTATTCTGTCAATTTGATTAGTTCAACCGATTCAGTTTAATAGAGTAATTTTTTATTTTTTTGAAAAAATATATAAATAATATTTAAAAATTTTTATGAAAAATTAGAAAAAAATATAATATAATATAATAAATTAATAAAATCTATTTTTTAAAATTTAAATTTTGAGCAGAATAATATAATTTTTAAAATTTTCAAATTTTTTACAAAACGACATAGTTTATATTGAATGTTTGGTTGAATTTTCGGTTTTAGTTGATTTTTTCAATTATGATTGATTGATTTTTAATATTCAATTGAATTTTCGACTTTATAATCGGCCGGTCTGATTTAATTATGGAAATGTTGATAACAACAACCGAAACATGCACAGTAACAAATGCTTGATTATCTTATATCACTAGTGCAAACGTGGTTCATGCTACTTACTTCTTAATTTTCTGATGGCATGACAGGTAGTTAACGTTCTTAGAACCATTTTGTTTAGTGTATTTAATCCACCCAGCACAATATAATTAGTACAAGTGAGTATTGGTTTGCTCTAATATAATATCACTACTACAAACGTGGTTCATGCTACTTATTCACAGAGTAAAACACACTGGAGAACTGACATTTACATTGATAATTATGCATTGGTGCTTAACCCAATTTGTTTTAAGTATAAAACATACACGAAATTTATCACAGTATAAAATTCACAGCACATGTGCCACAGGGACAACAAAAGATTCACATCTAATAAATAACCAATTCCAGGGCTGCTTGATTTTGAACAAAATAGTGTTACCGTTATCAGGTCATAATAAAGCATGCATGCACTTAATCATTATCGAGGATATCACCCCAATCACAATAGTGTGATTCAAAGTCATAAACTCTCCAATGAAATTTCTTTTTTTTGTCTTTTTTCAGACGTGGTAGGAACAAAAACTGAAAACACTTTGATTCTTGTAAATCCTTTAAAATAAGAACAATTGGAATCAACTCAGTTCATTATATTAGATTATAAATTAGTCATTCAATATTTATCACGTGTGTTATTTTTTAAAAAATTAAATGAAATTTTTTTAAAAAAAAATAGATGATATTTCATAATTCTTGACAAATTCATATCTAAAAAGCATGCTTGGTATGCAAAAAATAAAAATAAAATAGGATTCTAATTTTATTTTTATATTTGATATCTTAATTTACTTTAAAATTTAACAATAAAATTTCAAAATTTTAAAATGATTCATCATTATTCTTATATGGACATACCAAATAAAAATATTAGAATTTAAACACTTATTTTGGAATGTTTCATTTCTCATTCCTTAATCCAAAGTATGTTATGTATAATTTCTTATTAATTAACTTAGCATAAACTTAATCCAAAGAAGAATTTCTCTTAGATAGATTGTGAAATAAAATTTTATTTTCTTGAGACTTCATTTATTTCACAGAGAATAATTTATCTATAAAAATTGTTTTCTAAATATTTTATGATCAATATATTTTTTTAGTATTTGAAATATATTATAAAATATTATTTTTTATTTGTAAGAGTATAATAAAATTTAGACCACACATACTTTGTATTTATACTATTCATTATTTAATAATAGAAAAAATATATATTAAAAATTTTATGTCTCAGTGATTATTGATGATCACTAGCAACTAATAGTGATCAACAATGACCATCAATAGTAAAAAATAATTAGTGATAGTAAGTACATGTATTTATGTAAATTATATTTCATTTAGATGAGTTTGTTAAAATTGTAAAAATAACTTTTTCATTTACAAAAAGGAATTCATTTTCCTTAAAAATGACTTAATTTTTCATTGGCCAAAAAGTATTTTTATTAACTAATTTTTTAAAATATACTAAATATAAAAATGTAGAAAATATTTTTAAAAAAGCTAAAAAGCATTTGTTGCCATTGAATTAATTAAATTTCCACAAGCTTTGGGCCATAACTTATGGAAATGAAAATGCTTCTATTATAAAGAAGCCCAACATACAAATCTGATTTTCTATGTCCAACAAAGGTCTACACAGGCTCATCTGCAAGCGAGGCTTTGATCAACATACGATACTTGGAGAGAACAGAGAAATCATTCTGATCTTGGAAGTGCTCTTAAAGCTGATCTTTTCTCATGACATTAGAATGCAGATCCACCATCGTTTGTCTTCCCAAGCATCACATCTTTGGCTTCATTATTTGACTTATTAAAATGATAAATAAATTTGAATTTATGAACTAATTAAACTCTCTCGACTTTGTTATATATTATACCAACTCATCATTAGATTTTGATTTTATTAACTATATAATTCTTCCATTTAAATTTATATTAAAATCATATAAAAATAACTATAATATTTTTAATACTATATCTCAATCTCACATCTCACATTATTATTAGAAAATTCAAAATGTCAACTATAATAATCATTTAATTATAATTTCTTCTTGGAAATCAATCGTTTTCCTCTCAATAGCACAACAAATCTCTCTACTCTCACGTGTCTTGAGGTTGCGTTATTAATGTGTTGGTGTTGCTTAAGCACGATAAGTTGGTGTTCACACTATCAGTGGACTCTTGTATATTTCGCATTATTCTTGATGGATAAATTTCATCGACTTTCCTCATAATTTTCATTCATGTACATAATGTTTCTAAACGAAAAATTATAATGACAAAATTCAAAAACAAACTAAGGGTGATTGGAATGCTCAAGTAGCAATGCAATGGATATATATATATATATATATATATTTAAGAAAATTATGTATACAAGCAACTCTTTCTCTCTCCTTTTTGACCAGCTAATATATTCTCTCTTTTCATTTGAGAAACATGCATTTCTCAATCTATATATCTAAAAGTCTTTAGTTGACTTATGTATTGTCATGTGGTTAATTGCTTCCATATAAACTACAATAGGTTATTGTTAATGTTAGTGGGTAAATTGCATAGAAAATACCATAACTATGAGGATCATTCTAAAAAGGTCACCAAAACAATTCTTCTATTAAAATCACTAAATCTCTAATTTATTCTAATGAAGCGCTTAATTTGCAATTAAGAGAATTTTCATTCATTGTTGATGATGTGGCAAATGAAGAATGAATAATGCAGCAAAAAGCGATCTCATCTAATGGAAAGTGGGTCCCACTGGGTAAATAACCCTCACCTTTTTATCGTTATACTCATCTCCTCTCTCTCACCCAACTCTCACTCCACAATCTTTCTCATATCTCGCTTACATTCTTAAATCAAAATCAAAATCTAAGGTTTTTAAAGAACACAAAATTAAAGGGGGAAAATAATTTTTTATCTTCCCTTCATTTTTTGTAGCACCGTTGCTATTGGAAAGAAAAGAAAAAGGACATTTTCGAAAGCAACAGCAGTGAAGATTGTAGAAAACAATTGATTTCCAAAAATGGATTGGTGTTGTAGGGTGCCAACAGAAGGAGAGTCTGACTACTATAAGTTATCGTTAATCATGTACTTTTTGTATAATGCATGTTGAAAAAGGTGAAGGTTTGGGATGGAGAGTTATTATAGTTAGGGGAAAGGGTTTAATGCATTTGTCAATGTGTACATATGTTAGATCTAATAGTTAATGTGACTTTAACCCTTAGTGATATTACTGAATGTTGTCAATAATGGTGATTGATTTGTATGTTAGTATTTTGTAATCTTGTTCTATTTTAGAATGAATATTAATTTTTTATGTTTTGTTTTCTTATTGTAATTTGGGGGGGAAATGAGATGATAGTGTTAGGTTTAGAGTATTTCTCTATTTATATGCACCACAGTGGAGAACATGGGCCAATGGGTAAGAGGGATGGTTTAATAGCATTCTTTGACTTTTATACTAGAGATAAACTGTCAATGTTAGAAATTAAGAAAATGGCAGGGGAGTGTAATATGAATGGTGAGTTAAGTTTCAAATAGAGATTACCACATCATACATATAGGGCTAATCTAAAAAACTTAAGACTAATAGTGATGTGTTAGTAATGGCTTATAGTGTTAGAATTATGCATATATATGTGTGTGAAGTTAGAACGTGTGTAGGTGTTAGTGGGAGTGCCAAGCATATTGGAGAGGGTATAGGAAAACCTGAAGTGTGTAATAGCAAAGGTAGTAGCAAGGATAGTGAGGGTATTAATATCCATGAAGGGGATTTATATGAAGGGTTTAGGATAGTAAGTGTAGAGACTGTAGAGGAAAATTAAGATGATATTAATGATAGTGATGATGAGAATGAGGATTTTAATGATAATGATTCTAATATATATACGTTATATAGTGATTATGACATTGGTGATGATAATGAGTTGTTTAAGCATAATGTTGATATAAACATATAGCTAGATATGCCTTTGGGAGCTTATAGAAAGAAACTGAAACAAAAGAAGGTGATTGGGCATCGAAAAGAATAAAGGGACAATGGGTAATGAAGATGAAGAGGGTGATGTTTAATTAGAAGATGAGAGAGGTATATAGCTTCTGATGACTTGATTAGTGCTTTTAAGAGTAAGAGTGAAGGGAAGAGTGGGTTAGATAAGTTTAGATACTCTAAATTTGTTGCAGAGAGGAATATGATGAATCCCACTTTTAAGCTTGGGATGAAATTTAAACATTTTGGGGAGTTTAAAGATGCAGTAAGGGAATGGGCAATCAAACATAGATGACAAATTAGATTAGAAGATGTTAGGTGATATGCCTAAAGGGACGTGATTTTTACATATCATGTTGGCCATTGATAAGCGATCCTAATACTACTCAAATTAAATCAGGTATGTTCATTTATTCATGTTCCAAAGACCACAACATAGGTCAAGTCACCTTTAAGTGGCTAGCTAAGAGGTATTTAGAGACTTTTAGGGTAGATCTTACATGGAACTTAAATGGCTTTATCAAGACTATTAAGGATGACTACCAAATTAATGTGACTTGGACTAAGGCCTGGAAAGCTAGAAGTACAGCTGTGAAATTGATTGATGGGGATGAAAAGGATAAGTTTAAAGATTAAGGGATTACAAGCTTGAATTATTAAATCCAAACCCTAGTAGTTCTATCCACTTATGGGATAATGATGAGGTTGTTTTGATAGGGATATATGTATGTGTCTAGCTGTATTAAGGGAAGCTTTTATCTCAAGTTGTAGACCTATTATTAGTGTGGATGGTTGCTATCCAAAGGGAATGTATAGAGGGCCAATTGTTGTCTGTTGTGGGCATAGATGCTAATGACTGCATTTTTTATTTTACCTGGGTTGTGGTAAGGAAAGAAAATAAGGAATCATGAAGCCGATTTTTGCACTTCTTGAAATGGATCTCAAAATCCAATCCAACCCTTGGCATTAGACATTCATGTCAGATAGACAAAAGGTAAGAATATTATTACCCTGGTTTAACTACCACTGTTATTCATCATTTACTTTATAATTAACTTGTGTTATTTGGATTTGTGGCATGGGCTAATTCTAGCATTTGATGAACTCTACCTTGCTACAAAAAGGAGGTATTATGTAAAGCATATCTACACTAACTTTAAGAAAGATTTCAAAGGAAAGGAACTGGAGGATATGTTGTATAATGCTGCTAGAGCTAGTTATGTTTATAAATTTAGTGATGAAACAGGTGAGATAAAGATGCAAGTGTTTATTTAAGGAACATTGATCCCTATAATTGGACTAGGTCACACTTCAAAACACATTCAAAGTGTGACCTATTACCAAATAACATGTGTGAATGTTTTAATTCATACATCCTAGATGCTAGGAATAAAAGGGATATCATAATGCTAGAGATCATTAGGGCAAAATTGATGGATAGGTTACATAAGAAGAGAGATACAATGATAAAGGTCAAAGGAACGCTTTGTCCTAAAATTCAAAAAAAAGCTTGACAAAATAAAGGATTGGAATCATTGGTAGCAAAGTGTCTGATCAGGTGGTCATAAATACCAAGTTGTTGGGCCTAAAGCATAGTATGTGGTGGATAAAATGGAAAGGTCTTACAACTGCAAAAGATGAGATTTAATTAAAATCCCCTGTGCTTATGCCATTGCTACAATTCATTTGAATAATGATAAGCCTGAAGACTTTCTTAATGATTGTTATAAGGTTGAAACCTATATGAAGATGTATTCCCATTGCATCAACCCTATTAATGAACCTGACTTATGCCTGTCAATGATGAACCACCTCTTCCACCATCAGAAAAGCCAAAACCAAAGAAGGGTAGAAAGGCATTAATGAGAAGGAAGAAAGCATAAGAGTTAGAAATGACACTCACTGCAGGGTGAGTGTCAAAGAAATGAGTGGTTATCAGTTGCAACAAATATCGTGTGATTGGCCACAATACAAAAACTTGCAAAAAGGTTGTCCAACAACCTGCAACTGTCTATATGGAGAAAAAGCCAAGAAAATTAAATATAAGTATACTACTACTTGTATTGAATATGAGTTTTATATTGCTTATTTTAGTGAATGTGTTTGATTATTTATGGCATTGCTTATTGCTGGTGATTTTAATCTAAAAAACAAAAGGTTAAAGAATGAAGCTCAAACTCTGAGGCTACAGGAGATGAATATATGCAACCTCAAGTGCCAAGCAATCCCTGCATTGTACAATGGATGCCTGATGTAAGCATCACTAAGCTTTTTCCAATTTAATCAGTTATTATGCATGATTAAACTCAAAATGCTTCAACATTGTTAGTTTTGGGTTGTAGGGTAGCAGTAGAGTTTTCAATGGTGCAAAATTCCCTCCTACTAATAATGCAATAAGAGGATCTCCAAACTTTGAAAGGCATATTCTAGGATTCATCTCACAGCCAAATCTATCACAACCTCCTAAGGTAGATACATATATGCAATAACAATCACTCTCGCAACCATTAAATGCAAATGCAACAGTAGATGCTGATATTGAGATGATTTTATAATCACTTATAGTATTGGATGATGAATATGTAAAGAATGAGGTATGAGATTTAAATCTGTAAATTTTAGCTATTATATTGAAATCTTAAATGATTCAAATGATGCAAATAACTTTAGGACTATTTGTAAGCACAAGCATCTAAGTTACCACCCAAACCTAAGAAACTTGTAAAGCTAACTGAAATTAAAGAAGATGGATTAAAGAGACAAGTCAGGCACGGGCCTATCATAAGGAACATGAACTTCTAAGCACCTTAAAAACCTACAAATACCAACACAAAGCAAGCAACAACATCAAATGCTTCCAAACCACCAAGAAAACCCTTTTGCAAACCATGCAAGCAGCAACATTCAAATCCTAAAGCTACTACAACACTAAAGACAACTAGCATTTCATGCAAGCAAAAGAAGAGGATTATAATTGATGAAGATATACCACTAAAGAGTTTGAGATCTACAAAGCAAAAGGTGATTACAATTGGATCTTGAGCTAAAGCTGGCGCTGGTGTTCAAGGCTTGGACATTAGATCAAGAAAGAAAAATTGAAGAACGGGTTTTGTTTTTGATAAACAGGCACATGATGTGAAGATCTTGAATTTGTGCCAGATTCTTGTGATATTTTGCTTCCTCTGTGAACCATACCTATCATAAACTCTTAATTTTTATTAATTAGTCATGCCAGACAAGGTTCATTGAGTTAATACATGATTACTTTGATATTTTTAAGGATCACAGTGAACCTTATCTACCATTTTGCCTTTTTTCACTAGTTATGACAGACAAGGTTTATTGACTAAGTATATATTTTTGGTTTTTACACATCTATATGGACCTACCATATTTTAAATTGATGTGTATAGGTTATATGTATTGGACAAAGTTACTTCAATGAGTGAATATCTTTATTTCATAATAGTATTCCATTTTCATCTTTGTTTATATTATAATGTCATTTTCTTTATTTTCTTATCTTTTTTAAACTTGCTAAAAGCAATACAGAATATAATATATATTACTTATATTTTGAATAAGGTAACATATAATATTAATATGAATTTTTTTATTACAATAGCCAACACTACTACAAAATACTATCTCTAATGCAAGGAGGCCAATACAGACATCTAACTTCAAATTCTTCATTTCCCAAACCCTTATACTCATTACGCATCTCCCAAACTTCATAACACTACATTTAACCATAACCTTACTTCCCCATTCTAATACCCATCAAAAAAACCCAACCAAAAGATACAAAAAAACAAACAAAACCAAAAACATTTTCCATTATGCCCTTCATTGCCAGCTTCTATCTTCACACCACAACCTTCCACCTCTGCTACGTTGAATCCAACTTTAGCACCTCCAATTCCAGCCTCCTGTGCCGCTTTTGTTACTTGTAACTCCATTTCGACTTCATCTCTATCTATTTTTTCATCATTCTAAGCATGGATTTTGTTGCCCTTTCATGCTTATATGCTTCCTCAATTGTAGCTCCATTTCGACTTCATCTCTATCTATTTTTTTTCATCTTCCTAAGTATGGATTTTGTTACCCTTTCATGTTTATATGCTTCCTCAATAACCCAAATATCATACCATTTGAAGTAATCATAATACACCCCAGACCCCTATCATTAACTGTTGAACTAGGATAATCAATCCTAGGTTTAAAACCTCTTTTGATCTTGACAAAGTAGATTGATCATCACTAATGTTTCAAATAAGTGTTGTTATTGCAGAATTGAATCAATCCCTCAAGAAGAAATGAAGAAGTTG
>CATIWR010317237.1:0-11395 GCA_949677035.1 Omphalea diandra | reverse complement strand
ATTATTTGTCTTTAAGTACATATTTTTCTTAACCCTTAAATAATTAAAAAAATAGAATGAAAATATTTTTCATTAATTTATCTAAAAAATCAAAATAAAATAAAATAAATTAATATCATTTATACTGCATTCCATGCTTTTTCATTATTTGTCTTAATTTTTTTGTTCCATCCTTAAAAAGTAGTCTTATGCAATATGTAAGGGGGGAAAATCATTGGTTAAACAGAAAATGATAAAACCAACCTCGTCGCCTAACTTAGCAGGCACACGCCTTAAACACTCGGCCAAAGTTGCGTAAACTATATCAATATATTAAATATATAATTTTTAGTGGGATTGCTATTAGTTAAACCGACAGTTCTATAATCCCATACGATTTCTGCAAGTTAATTCCACCTTTCATACCTCAGAATGTGAACTTAATGCACAAGTAATGCAAGTATGGATTTATGTATTCATTTGTATCAATGCATTTGAGATTCAAAACCAGAAAAAGTAAAAGAACTTTCAAAAAGCAAGATCACTCAACATGGACTTTCTGCTACATTCTTAATTACAATCTTACAAAGGCAATACAGAGCGTTGCACGAATATGTAAATGAAAACATTAAGAAAAAGAAACTTGAATGTGATGATAAATATCCTTTTTCCTGTTATAAATAGACGATGTGTTGTAGTGGTAGCTCCACTCGAAATCTGGGATAGTCTGCCTATATGTCAGATTTGGACTGGAGCATATTGCATTTTCAACTTTCTGTTCAATGATTCACCATAACTGTGTTATCACAAAAATTTGAGAATGAAAAATTTCCCCATGCAAATGCTGATGAAAAATGTGAAAACAGGTATGCTTCAAGAGGATGTGAAGAGGCTGCAGTCCCCCCTTGTATCTTGCATATGATGCTTGCCAGATAATATTGTGATTACTTCTGTACTTCTTTCGAATAATACAGCTTTTCATGCTTACAATCTTTAGTTCCCTTCTGTTGGTTTTCAAAGCAAAGAAAAACTTTTCCTATGTCTAGAATGTCGAGAAGAACGTGGTTGCTCAACTGATGCTCTTGGAGAAGGTCCAGTACTGTCAACAGTATCCGGTTGGGCATCTGAGGATCGTGGAAGAAGCTTGCACCCAATTTTCCGAGCAACCAGGCTAGGGGAACTAAGGGAGCTATGTGATTTGGTCACCCTCTTCATCTCTTGTTTTATTTTACTAAATTCTTCTTCAAGCTCCCTAACTCTAGACCACATATTTTCCATGCCTACCTTTAAAAACTGGTTTTCACGCACTATTGTTACCCATCCATCTCCTTGTACGATCTGCCCTGCCATGTCACCATGGATGGTGGTGGGACCTGCATGGGCACTTTCAGCATCCAAGAGATGGAGACAGCCAGCAAGAGCAGTTCTCAACTGCATCTGCTCAAAGAACAGAACTTGGAGAACAACTCTAAGTGGTAACGTCTCATTCTGAGAGGCATGTGCACAGGCATCAATGGAAAGTTTCTGATAGTCAATGACATTGCAGAGTTCTTCCTTCTCTCTTTCAGAGAGCCAACAGTGTGCCTGCATGCACAACCATTAGTGATTACAAACCCTTAAAACTGACAAGAAATATGTGCTTCAGGAGAAGGTCAAATTAATTCAAACCTTGAAATATATATCCAGAGCTCTGTATAACCCATCATGCAATGATCTTGAAGATTCTGGAAGAGCCTCAGCAAGAGATCGTATCTTTCTGGGTTTCAAATTTACATCAGAAGCAACCTCTGCAATATAGTTATCCACCAATTTTGCTACTTTTTTTAGTGGCTCAGTTGATGGTGATGTTTCCAGGTCTAATGATGGTGGAGAAAAAGATGTTATCCTTGATTCTGAAGTCATAAAGTGATGGATAATTCGTTCCATGCAATCAGTATCATATAAAGTATCAGAATCTGAGTAAGTAGGGATGAGAAGACCGTCCAAGGTTGCCATTTCTAGTTGCATCCCTATTCTCCTCTCTAAAGAATCCTTGCATGATTGACTGGCACCCAAAATCAGAGAGAACCGTAGAAGTCCAAGTAAGAAACGGCAGAAGGATTTTCCTTTGTTTTCTGGGAGAAGCTTTTCGATGGTTTCCAAAAGAACCCTTTGATCAACAGCAGCAGGTGTTAAGCTGAAACTAGCAACAGTTCTAGTTTTGCCACTTTGTCCACTCTGCCACCGGCCCAGACCTGGTAAGTACTTTCTGGCATAATACATAATTGCATCCACAAGACTTTCAGGTCTTAATGCCCTTGTTTCCATTGTATGGATTAGTTTTTCAAACAATTCTACACTGAGGCACGAGATATCCTCAAACCACCAGTCAGATTCTGTGCTTCGGATTCTTGCTCCAGTGTTTATTCCATTCCAGAGGATGCTACCACCTGGACTCTGTAAGCTACCATACATCATCATAGGCCATCCAGACAAACTAGGATCTGTGAAGACCATCGTAGATAAGGCATTCAAACATTTGCTTACTATCTGGAGTTTTTCCACCCTTCGCAAAACAGGATCAGAACTCTGAAGAGCCAATAGACAATCCCTCCAGTTGCGAAGTATGTTCTTGTGAAAGAAACTCTCTGATTTGGAAAGCAAGTTATCTTCCCCATACTCATCTGTCATTTCAAGATAATCTGCTGCACAAGACACATATACTATGTTTCTTGGTGTCAATTCTGCCCGCATGCCATAGCAAAATTTTACTATAATCAAGAAAATGTCAGGACCACCAGGGAATTCCTCAAGGGTTGCAGTGAATGCCTTTTCAATGGATGCTTCACATATTCTTGCTATCTTCCCACATTTTGATACTAGTGGAAACTGGATAGAAATATGTTGTTACAAACACTTCCATATCCTTTACGACAATAACATATCACTTTAGTATTGAGAGAAGTTATATACTAATAATTTACATGCAATAACAAAGAATGAAGATAGACTGGTGTTGAAAGTTGTCTGCACAATATATACCCTACAAAATATACCACTTACAGATCAAGATACTAACCGATAAAGTCAAACACAAGGATATGATGCTGTAACCTATCTACTATGTAATCACATTATTTTCCTTTTTAACATAAGGTTGCTCGTAAACGTCTATCGCAAAAACGTATAAAGGAGAAACTAACATTTTATAGAAATGAAGCAGAACTTGGAAACAAAAAGGCTCAAAGAGCTTATTGATTTATTTGTCTCAAATTTTATATTCCATATTCCTGTCTGTTACTTAGACTTGAACACAGAGCTATTACCCTTTCATTCTCGTGCTATTATCTTCTCCTGCAACAGTTTCAACCTCAGTTTCTAACTTATTAGTTCCTTCCACCAGATTCTATCATCCAACTCCAACTAAGGAATTGGAAGCATGTCTAAACTTGCATAGCAAAAGCAAGTTAGAACTTGGCTTCATAATACAACCATGCAAATCCAAAGTACTCACCAAAAATATGACATGTTTTTGAACTCTTAACCTCTCACACTATATATCATTCTGTCAAGTAAACCACTTAAATGAGCATATTGGTCTCAAACAACCTTAATCAAGAAAAATTGCAAGTGTCCAACGAAAAGCCAAAAGTCAAGGACTTTATAGTCGATAGTTCATGAATTTTGAAAGGCACCTGTAAAGGCTAATGAAAAGCAAGGATAATAAGATTGTGGATCAGAAAAGTTGAATAAACCAAAATTACTTTTTGAAGCTTCAATTATTTTTTTGACCTTATCATCCTTGTACCTCAATTTCATATTTTTCTCATAGTCCCACCACAGTTGCAGACAGATCCTGTATAGGGTTGGAATTTACAACACTATCTTGCCTTGTCAGAAAACAGAAATATGGTTGCTTCAAAGCATTCCACAATTCTTTTGCTTTGTCCTACAAGCTCTACGTTCTCTAACCGAAGAGAATTCACTTAAAAGAAGTGGGGGCTAATAACAAACCTACATATACACAGTAAATACTCGTATTAAATGGTTCTTTGCCAAATGATTAATATACATATTCTACTCAACCCATAAAACCAAACAATTAAAGGAAGGGGGCCAATTATTGACTCCAACCTGATATGCTACAGCAAGACGCAATTTTCTGAAGGCTACGAATTTACCAGTCACATTTAGCTCTTGAAACAATCTCATCCAAGTTTTAACATAGAGTAACTACAATGAAGTGCTCACAGTGAAACACTTCTAGCTCAATTTAAAAAAAATCGAAAAAAGCAGGTAATGCAAACAACAGAATAATAGTTCCCAAAGCCTGCAAGGGTGACTGTTCGCTCACCTTATGAAGGTGGAAGTTTATGCCATCCACCACCACAGTTATATCACTTTGCAACCCTGCATTGCAGAACCTGCCATACGCACCAGAATTCACAGCATCAGACACTCCTTTCTAGTACTCCTATTAGGAATGAACAATTTTCATCAAATGATCACCACTACAACTAAAAACCAGTACTTTCTCTTCAAAGCCCTTTGAATTACAAAAGAGGCATGATTGAGCCAATACACTGAACTAGCTACATTCATGCTAAGAATACAATTCTGCCTTTTAATGAGCCAATTAAACAAAATATGCACATAAACAATCAGAAAAGCACTGGAAAAGAAGGGTTTGAGAGAGAAATAGAATGCATACCAGTCATTGCCCTCCTTATGAAAACCAGTAACTTTCCCTGCAGGGGCCATGACCAAGGAAAGAAGAAAGAAAGAAGGACCCTTTTTTTATCCTTAACTAGGCCAAAACTCAAATGGGCATGATAAGAAAAACCCCTAAAACAAGAGGCAAATCAATTACTACCCACAAAACTAACTTAAGTAGTACTTCTACATCATGCTGTTAAAAAAAAGGAGAGGAAAGAAAGAAAGACCAAAACAAAGAATTCAATCGTCTAATGTGGGCGTGTGATCAACTACAGTGGGCCTCTTTACAGCTAAGAAAACCACACAAATACCATACACAGGATTGAGAATTGGTGTTACAAGTGTGTGCCCAATTGACCAACCCAAAAGAGAAAACCAGCAACTGCAAGCAGTAAGAGCCATAGAATTTTTTTTAAAAAAAATCATGACCCAGAAAAGAAAACAGGTAAAAGAGAAAAAAGAAGAAGAGAAGAATGCGCAGAACACGACATAGAGGCGGCCAAAGTGAAAATAAAAAGATGAGTTTTTTAATAAAAAAAAAAGATTGAATCTGTAAAAAGGGAAAAGGGAAAGGAAAACAAAGCACAAGAATTATGGAGGTTAATGGAGGGGATGGCCGGCTGATAAATATGGTAGAAATGGAAGGAAACAGAAAGACAAAGGCAATGATAGGAAAAGCCAAACCCCAACTGGAAATGAAAAGGAAAATTATGTTTGTCCTGCGCTTTTAGTCCAGCACTTTGCCTGCAAAAATCATTCAAAACGCGTTCGTTTAGGAGCGTGTTTATTCTCTTGGACCATGTGTTTACATACTGCGGATTTCTTCGTCTTCTTCTTCAATTCTGATTAGTCCCAATGGAAGAGATGAAGAGCCTAATGAATACTGCTTACTCACATTTCATGGGATTTTTATTTTGTTCTTTCTCGCAAAATACACGCCAACGGAGTGTATCTCTTGACCAATGCTGGATGACTATCCCTTTAAGAGTCATCATGAAGTTGGTCTATATGAGAGATTTTGAATTTACCCTCCAAATTCAGTTAATGATTCACTTAACTAAGACCATTCAATTTAAAAAATGACACTTATTGATGAGTATAACCCTAATTTATACTCTCTTTTCTACAAACTCATTAGGTTTAAAGTGAAGATAAGTAGTCTATCTTATCTTATATTGAAATTTAACTAATAAGATTGATAATATTCGACTCTAAATATTTCGATTCTAAGGACTCTAATCAAGAATCACTCAAGTAAGAACTCAACTTAAGTGAGAATTAATAGAATTGAGATCTCTAGTATTTGAATACATATGGTTGATCGTATTTTAAAAAAATTGAATCATTAAATTCAAATTAATGATTAAGATTTATTTTATCAATAATAATAGATTTTAAAAAATTTTAAATTTCAATTTTTAAAAATCTCAATCATTCAATTTATATTAATCCCATTCGACTTGAGATACAAAAATTAATTTAATCCAATTGTATCAACTTTTTATTAGTTAAATCATATTCAAATTAAAAATTAAATTATATGTGTTCGATTAGATTCGAGTAAGAGTCAATCCTTATATGGCGCTAAAAAAATACTTTAAACTAGCGCAAAATCATGATGTTACATTTTACAAATTGGATCTTAGCAGTGAGGGATTAAGGAAGCCATATGCTTTGTTTTATATGGTAGGTGAAGTAAATAAAACAAATTATATTATGTACCTCCTATTCATGATATTTTATATGTCATTTAATAATACAATGCGTTTTATAAGAGATTCACAAGCGCGAGTTTTTGAAATTTATTAGTTGCTATTAACGACATTAATGAGGTTTATAGTTAGCGTTTCTATTTTTTTTTAATTATTTGTTTTGTATGTTCATTTTCCTTCTTATTTTAGATTTTTTGTTTCTATTATTCTCATTCTCCTTTTTGTTCAATTTTTTTTCTTTGTATATGTTCTTCGATTATTTGTTTCAACTGTAATCAATGGATGAAATTTTGAAAATGAAATTGTTAAGTGTTTTGCGATATTAGGTGAGTAATATTTGATTGTGTGACATTTGATTATTTGTTAATTATGTTGTTTGTTTTTCAATCATTATTTTTTTGTTATAAATTATTTATTTATTTTTATTGTTTTAATTTTTAGTTATTAATTTTTCTATGTTTTTTATTTTATTTTTGTGTGTTTGATTCTTTTTGTTCAATTTATGAATAATAAACTACAGTTTATAAAAAAATAAACCTACAGTTTACTGATAATAAACATACAATTTATACCAAATGAACTTACATTTTATAAAAAATAAATCTACACTTTATAAAAAATAAAACTACAATTTACTGATAATAAATTTACAGTTTGTACCAAATGAACCTACAGTTTAGAAAAAATAATCCTATAATTTATGAAAAATGAACCACACTTTATAAAAAATGCATCTACAATTTACTAATAATGAATTTACATTTTTTATCAAATAAACATATAGTTTACATTAAATCCACAAAAATTATCATATAGAAGTTTGGATAAGAAATAAATATATAGTTTATTACTAATAAACTTACACTTAATGAAAAATGAACTTACAATTTATAAAAAATGAATCTATAATTTACATCAAAATAAACCTACAGTTTACAAAAAATGAACATATAATTTATTAACTGAGTGTAACGGACGTTAATATGTTAATGTAAGTAGATACACATTTTTGTTCTCACATGTGATGAGCCTTAGTTCATATTACTATATGAACAAAGGTGCATAGTATAAAAACTCTGCGAATAATTAGTAGAATTGGTATGATTTATAATCAATGTAATGCTTGCATTATAATTGATAGCAAGTTTCACTAAACTAATGATATAAAAATACCATTTGCTTAAAATAATCTTGTGATGGAAACATTATCATAAATAACATGCTTGTTACTAGCACTTAATAATACAGCGTCAAACTTCTTCTCTGCGACAAAAAAAAAATCCTATAAATATTTTCTGTTTTTTAATAAAAATTTTTAATACATCAAAAATATTTAAAAAAAAATGAAATTGTCAAATCTTAACTTTCTGCATTATAAAATCTGATTATTAATCTAATAATCAATATATTGTGCCTTTAATTTTTTGAATTACAAGGTTTTTTTTCATCTTTTATTAGTCAAAATATTTTTTTCTTGAAGATAAAAGAAAATATCATAACATTAATGTTATACTTAATTAGTTCTGTAATTATAAACTAGGTCAAACTAGTAGGTTCTCCACTATATGATTTTTGCATTATCAAAATTTTGATTGGATGGACATGGTAAACAAATAGAGGTACCCTTAACTAAAAAAAGAAAAAAAAGCCTATAGAGAAGTTGCAAGAAATTACAGAAGCAAATTATCACAAGAGTTTCAAAAACACAACCATTAATTATCAAATATATGATTTCCACGTCACATATAATTAAGGATTTTGTTTTCATTGTTCTTTATATGTAACTACTATAAATATTAGCCAAGAATTCATTTCAATAATTGTGCTAGTACTCCATTATTGAGAAATACAAATTAATGATAACCATGGACTTTAATTAATACAAATGAGGCACAAGAAATTTGATTCCCTCAAGTAATTAAACTTGCTCTTAGGGTAATTCTTATCATTTGTATGTATGTGTATTAGTGTCTGTTTATCTAAACTTTAGAATAATTTTTATGTACTTAAAATTAGAGGGAATGAAGTTGAATGAAGTGTCCGTGATTGATCAATAAGGACATTTTAAGGTTCAAATTAATTGAAATATCAAAAAATAATGCATTAGACAGTGAAAGAATGTAGAATAACTATCTTTCATTGCTAATACTGGATATCCAGATAAAAAACACCATAAATAAATTGAGTTAAATAAATTTAAGTCAATTATTTCTAAAAAATTAAAAATTCACCGATTATGTAATTAACCTCAAACACTATATATCATTATATAAATTTCCAACATGAGATTTGACTCTTTAACACCTCAAGTTCTAACGGATGGGGAAAAACTACTTTGAAGGAGAATTTTTTTCTCATTCAAAGGGAATACTCGTTTATTCAATATAGGATCATCCATAAACTTTCGATGGATTTATTTCGGCCTTCTTAGACACCATTATTAGTTGATTCGCACTTTTAGCATATATGTGGATAAATTATAGAGCTGCTAGAGATAGCTAAAACATTGATCATCATAAAGAAGCAACATAAGAAATATTTTCTGCAGTTTGTTATAACTAGTGACAGTTTGTTATTCTTTATCTCCTTCTTTTCTTGTATATATTTATCTTCATGATGAATAATATTCAATGAGTTTATTCCCTCATTCTATTTTCTTCTTCTTTACAGTTTCCATTTACTGAGTTTTATTAAGCTCAAGCTCACATTGTTGAGCTTTTACATGGTATCGAAGCAGGCTCTCTAATATTGAATTTGTTCTACTATTTTTTTTCTTTTTTTTTTTTTACAAATGACAAATAATTTAAGAGAGACAGTGGATCAAGTTAGAGATGGATCCATTTCTCTGCAAGATAATCAATTACAGAAGTCCAATGATCCGTTCATTTTGCAAAACTCAGATCATCCTATGATGATTCTGGTCTTAGCACCTCTTACCAGCCATAATTATCTCTCATGGAATCGATCCATGCAAATTACATTAAGGGCTAAGGACAAGCTACGTTTTATCACTGGGGCAAACCCTAACCTAAGTTGCTTGCAAATGCAGTTGAACTCCTCATGATGATGCAATAGAAGAAGATTCCCTAACTATTTACAAGCATAAAGATTAGTATGCTACCTTCTCTAGTGTGGTATTGTAGGAGTTACTAAAGTTGATGAAAGGGAAAGACCAAGATGAAGTTCCACATGCGAATTTTACTCATTTTGCTAAGTTTATAGGTACGATTTTAAACTATGCTCTTAGCTCAATTGCTCAACTTACATCTGATTATTGGATCATTGATACTGGGACATCAAACCATATGACTTCAAATCTCTCTTTCTTTCATAAACCAAATGGTGTTAAAGATTTTAGACAAGTTTACTTATTAGATGAAATAATAAAAAAAGTTTATCATATTGTGATATTGATCTTCATGGAAATTTGGTTTTAAAATAAGCCTTACATGTGCCTACTTTCAAACACAACTTACTTTCTGTTCATAAACTTACAATCACTACTCACATTAAAACCTGTTTCTATTTTAAATTTTGTTTGTTTTAGGACCTGAACACTGATAAAGTGGCGGTTGTGGGAAAGTTAATTGGCAGTCTCTATATCCTTGATCATTCTAGTTTTCTTGATTTAACTTTAGCTATTCACAATAAGTTTGTTTCTGGTCAGTTAGCTAGGTTAGCTAGTGTTGATCATTCTTTAGTTTGTAATAATAATAATAACAATACTTCTTGCTTTAGTTCTCAGTTGCTTTGTAATACTCATCTATGGCACATTCGACTTATATATCTAAAACAACTTTATCTCATTTAACACCTCTTTTAAAGCATTGTGATTTTGATTGATTGAAAATTCATTGTGAAGTGTGTTCTTAATCTAAGCAACAAAGATTATCATTTTCTCTTAGTACCAGTAGATCTCTAAACCCTTTTGATCTGATTCATGTTAATTTGTGTGGACCCTATAAAACCTCCTCCTTAACTGGTGCCAATTATTTTCTCACTGTAGTAGATGATTATAGCAAAAGCACTTGGACTTACTTATTACAAATAAACACTAAGTACCTTCTACATTACATAATTTCATTTCAATGGTTAAACTCAATTTCAAACTGATGTCAAATTCAAAGTGATAATGGAACTAAATTCATTAATGAAGAGTGTAAAATGTGTTTTTACAAAAGGGAATTAACCATAAAAAATCATGTGCTTATACTCCACAACAGAATGGAGTTATTGAAAGAAAGCTTAAACACATCTTCGAAATTGCTCGAGCATCAATGTTTCAATCTAGTTTACCAAAAAATTTTGGGGAGATTCAATTGTTCTTGCCATTCATATTTTAAATTGACTTCCCACTTCTCTTTTATCTTGGAAAACTCCTTATGGATTGCTTTATAAATAAACTGCAAATTATTCCTTTTTGAGAAGTTTTAGGTGCTTATGCGATGCCACAAACACACATCCTCACAAAGAAAAATTTGCCATCAGATCTTTTAAATACATTTTCATTAGGCATGTTCCAAGCCAAAAGGCTTATAAATTATATGATCTCCACTCACACAAGATCTTAATTTCCAGAGATGTCATTTTTCATGAACATGTTTTTCCTTTTGCTTCCTCTTCAACTCCTACTTTACATACTTCCTTTCCTCTACCCATTCCAATTGACCAACAAACCTTTAATACTTTACCTTCCTCACCTTTTGAGTTCGTACCTAGCTCTTTTCTCAGTTCCACTTCTTCATCTTCCTATCTTCCTTCTGCCTCACTAACATTTTTTCACCTTCACCACACCATTCCTCTCTCTTACTCGTTGAGCATATTCCCTAAATTAATTCTCACCTCCCTCTAAGACACAGTTCTTAGGTTGAAACAAAGCCTAAATGGTCACTACCATTTCAGATGACTTGTCACTAACCTCTTCTGTCAACATGGATTTAGTTCGCAGGCCTACTACAAGTAATATTCTTTCTTTTTCTTTCTCCTCTCCATACTTAGTTTTTTTTTTT
>CATIWR010317234.1:0-20043 GCA_949677035.1 Omphalea diandra | reverse complement strand
TAAGAGAATTTTTAAGTATTTCTATGGCATAATTTACTTAGGGTTATGGTATCTTAGGGATTCATCCTTTAGTCTCATAGGATATTTGAATGCGAATTATGTAGGTAGTTTATTAGATAGAAAAACCACTTTTGGGACTTGCCAACTTATAAGAGTATTTTTAGTACCTTGGTTTACCAAAAAGCAAGTGTCGGTTGCCTTATCCACTGGAGAAGTCGAGTATGTTGTTGTCCCTAAGCACCAAGAAGGGGGGTTGAATTGGTAAATAAAAATTTCAAAAACAAAGATAAAGGGGAGAAGAAAGAGTAAAAGAGAGACAATCAATTTATAGTGGTTCGGGTATAATTGACCATACGTCCACTCCCTAATTAATCAATTGGGTATTTCACTATCTCAATGGTGTTTTCAAGCTCACACCCAACTTATACAATTTGTGTTTTGATGGCTAACACACAACCTTACAACAATGTGTTTTCTAGGCTAACACAAAACCTCACTCAAGTGTTTCACTAGGCTCACACTTAAACCTTTCTTGAAGTGTTTTTACAAGCTAACACAAAACCTCACTACTTGGTGTTTAATGCTCACAACTAACAATTACAATTTCATAAAGAAGATGAAGAAAATGAGTAGCAAAGATTGAGAGCTTTAATCACTTGTAATAAATTACTTAGCAACCTTATTCATGGTTGTTTGGTGGAGTATTTGTAGCCAAACTTCACCAAAGAGACGTTGCAGATCATAGCTCATCAAATCTTTGAGACATGCTTGACAGATTTTGCATTAAATGCTTGTTAAGATGAAATTGCGGTTGCTATTGCATTTCGCAATCGTGAAATCCAAATTCTTCAAGGGAAACCCCGTTTGTGTCTAATGGCTAGTCCACATGGCAGCTTCTTATTAGTTCACCAGGAAAATATAGTCGTTGTCTTTTGCCTACTTTCAGAAGTCGTGGTCGCGAGTTTTCTTGCACAGGCCACGACAAAGGACGCGAATCCATCTGCCAAAGTGGTCAACTTTCTTCCACAGGATTCGCGGTCGCTACCAACAAGATGCCTCTGCGAAATTTGACTTATAACAGTCTTCTGGGACACTTGTTAAGTTGTGGTTGTGGACTTGCTTCCCTCTTGAGTTACTTTGAAATTCGCGGTCACTACTAAAGTGTGACTTTCACCACGAATTCATCTGTCACATTTTGGCTTCTTCTTTTCCAAAGGTCGCGGCCGAGAATGGCTCTGTGATTCCGCCTGCTTGAATTTCAGCATGTCTTAACATGAGTCGTGGTTGCGAATCCTAGATTGCGGTTGCGAATTACATGTCACTTTGGAGTTTATCAACTCCTTGCATTTCTTCTTGAGAGATTGATTCATTTCTGCAAAATCAACACTTATTTGAAATATTAGTGATTATCAATATACTTTGTCAAAATCAAAAGAGGTTCTAAATGTAGGAAATACTTTGTCAAAATCAAAAGAAGTTCTAAACTTAGGATTAATCTTCCTAGTCCAACATATGTTATTGCGGGCTGTTGTTGCACCCAAGCCCTTTGGATGAAACAATAATTAAAGGATTTTGGCAAAGTGATTAATCACATTCCTATGAAATGTGATAACACAAGTGTTATTAATCTTTCTAAGAATCTCATACAACACTCTAGGAGTAAACACATAGAGATTAGACACCATTTTCTTAGAGATCATGTGTAAAAAGATGATGTTATGTTAGAGTTTATTGACACAAATCATCAACTTGTAGATATTTTCACTAAACCTCTTAATGGAGAAAGATTGAACTTCATTAAGAGAGAATTGAGAATTCTTGATGGAAGTTCCCTAAAGTGAAAATTTTGATCTTATGTATGATTGCTATGTGTGTAGATTGATTAATTGTATGTCTTATGTTTTTTGTGTGACATATTCCAAGTGGATCATAATTTTGATTCTTTCAAAACTTATTTTTTCATTCTTATCCTTGCTGACTTATAATTCGCAGTCGTTATCTTCTCTTCAAGGTCGTGAATTACAAGTCCTACTCACTCGGCTATCAAACATCAAATCGCAGTCGCGAGAATCAAGCTCCACCGTGAATTTTTGTCAAGAATTCAAAATTTTGAAAGTTGTTACGTATATTCTTGACAAAAATTTATCTGTTACTCATATTTTTCAAAAATCACGATCATGATCCCGGAATTCGCAAACGCGAATTTGAGTAACTGTCAAGCCCTTAAGTGATTTGACTGCCAACCATTTCTAACTCTTCATAAATCCATTTCTAGCCATTTATGTACCCCTTCAATGTCTATATAAACCCTCTAAATAGTGATTCTCATCACTTCATCCTACTCCAAAACTCTTATCCTTCCAAAGCTCTCAAAATCTTCAAATCTCTTCATTTTGTGCAATGGCACTCAAGAAGATCTCAAGAGCTAATAAAGGCAAGGTTGTGGCTCAGCCATCTACACCCTCTGCACTCCACCTAATGAAAGGCATCACCAAGGAGGAGAAAGAAAGGTACAAAGCAAATTCTTCTATGATCATCCTCCCCAATAAGATTCCTTCTACCTTTTTATTAGAGACCTTGGGCATCAATATAGAGATTTGTGCTTTCCTCTCTAACTTGGGCTAGAATGAGTTCATCTTTCTGGATGAACCTAGTTACGAAGAAGGTAAGAGAGAATTTATGTGTACGGTCTAATTACGTCGCAAAGCCAATTCTCGAGTGGGGCAATACAGGTTAGTATTATATGCTTTTGGCAATCCTTTTTACATTACCTTTGAACAACTTTCCTCCTTCTTCAATCTTCAAGTAGGAAAAAACATTCCTTTTATCATATCCGTGCTTGATGTCATTTATTCTGAATTATGGTCAAAAATTTCTATTAAAACTAATCACGATGACCCCAGAACTTCATTGGCTAAACACAACAAAACCCTACCTCTTTAGATACTCCATCATATCATCACCTTTTATGTAAATACTAGAGGTTATGGTAATGAGAAAGTATCACAAAAGACTTGGCATTTCTTTTCTGCCTTATCAAAAAACACATCAATTCAAACTGGTCGGTATCTTGTGGATCAATTTATTCACACGAGAACCAAACCCAAAAACAAATTCGTTCTGCCTTCTCACATTTCTACAATCTATCACTTTGTATAGGCACTTGGTGAGGAAAATGAAAAATTCCTCACCAAGAAACTGCTTCCTTCTCAAAACTTTCTTAACCTCACTTACCTCATCAACGCCAAAGCCATACACCCGGATACTTATGCCTATACCCTATGTGTTATTGGAGCTAAGTAAATGGAATCCTCTCAAACCTCTAAAAGAAAGAGGCTTATCATTGAAGAAGGAGCACCTCCAGTCCCCCCTTCTTAACTAAAAACCAAATCCAAACTGTCTCTTGCCACTATTAATAGAAAATTGGACAAGATGATGAGAATGATGAAGAGGCGATTCCTATTTCTCTCACATCTTCATAGTGACATGGTGGATTTGCAAGAAAAGTTGAGTGTTCCTCCTTGCCATCTTTCGGACTACTCTGAATTTCAAGATACTCAAAAAGAAGGGGGCAATGAAGAAGTTGAGGATGGAGATGAAGCAAAAGGTGCCAATAATGATGAGGAAGTAGAAGAAACTTCTGGAGATGATGATGACTCTCCAACTTTCTAAACTAGGGATTCCTTGTATTTTCTTTTTTGTTTTTAAATGAAAAACTTGTGATCCCATTGTTGTTTATAAATGAATAAGATATGTTTCTTTGCAATTCCTTGTCCTATGTGATTGATGGTATTTACTTTTATGATTACATTCTTAATTTTGCTCCTTATGAACACTTATTTATTTGTTATGCATGTATTTTTTTCCTTTATACACCCTCTTGTTGATCTTGCCAAAGGGGGAGAGATAGAAACAAGAAAGAATCTAAGTCTAAGGGGGAGAGAAAATAACTTGTAAATAATAGCATAAGTTGAGGGGAGCATCATACTTAGATTTTCAAAAATTTCACTTTGATTGATTGAATGCCATACTTAGTAAATTTTACCTTAAGTATTCATTGAATCATATTACACTCTAACTTCACATTTTTGTATTATTTTTCCCTTAGGATCAATCTAACTTGTCAAAATCAAAAAGGGGGAGATTGTTAGACTAGGATGGTTAATCCTAAGTCTTGGAGCTTTTTTGATCTTGACAAAAGAGATTAATCAATCCTAATATTTCAATTGAATGTTGTTTTGTAGAATTAAGTTAGTTTTTCAAGTGGAAGTTAGATAGAGCTCATAATCTTCAATAAGGCAAAGTTCATCCAAATTCGCAGTCATAAATCATGGCCACAACTTAGCTCAAGAACAGGATGAAACCAAGCTAGACAAATTCGCGGGCATCATCTCTGTCGTAATTCATCCAAATACGGAGTGCAAAGTCACAAACAAATTTGCAGTCAGTGTGGCATCTCATTCGTGACCATGAATTTCATAGTGACTACAGAGGAAACCAAGTCCATAACCACAGCTTGCCAAATGTCTCAGGTATCTATTAAAGAACAAAATTCACGAGGGTAACATTTTGGGCAGTGATTGCGAATCAAGAAGATGAATATTGTCTTTCAAATAGAAAAATTTGAGTCTTGAGCCGCGAATTGTACAAAGAAAAATCAATACCATAACTTTTGTGGGCAGTTAAAAAGCAACGGTTATATTTTCCTGATGGACGAATGATGAGATGACAAGTGGACTAGCCATTAGACACAAACATGGTTTTTCACCGTAATTTTTGGCTCCTATATGGAAATTGGAATGTCGCGACCGCGACTCTCGCCTATCATGCAATTAATGCATAATCTACCTAGCATGATTTGGAGATTTAATAAGCTTCATAGTGTAACGTCTCTTTGGTGGGTATGAGCAAATAATACCCCACCAAATAGATGTAAATGTAAGAGAATTAATTAATTGGTAACAAAACTCTTGCAATTTTACTACTCATTCTTTCTATTCTTTAAGTGATTGTTTGGTGTGAGCATAAATACCATTTGTAATAGGTTTTAGTGTGAGCTTGTAAAAACACTAGAGAAAGGTTTTAGTGTGAGCCTGTGAAAACACTTAAGAGCAATTTTGGTGTTAGCCTTAAAAAAAAGGTTGTTGTGTGAGCCTTGAAAACACAAAGTGTAAAAGTTAGGTGTGAGCTTGGAAACACCATATTGAGTGATTGAAACACTCAATTACAAAGAATTGGGGAGTGGATGTAGGGTTGATTAATACTTGAACCACTATAAATCTTGTGTCTTCTTTTCTACTCTTCCTTATCTTTATTTTAATTTTTATTTATACACCAATTCAACCCTCTTCTTGGTGCCTAGGGCCAACACAAGTATTTCCATTGTCTTATTTAGTTCAATTACGAGCTATGAATATGGAACTAAACATATAAAAGAATGGGGTTTTGATTGCTACTTTTCAAGTGAGACCAATATTGCATGATCGAATTAAAGAAGCATAGGGAAGGATCCAAAGTTACATAGAATGATTAAAAGGGTAAAACATGGGAGACATGAAGATTTTGATACTTGAAACAATGCCTTGATGTTGGGTTCTCATATTTATGTGCCTAATATTGATAACTTACGAAGAGAAATCCTAGAAGAAGCACAAAATGCTTCATATGCCATGCATGCAGGAATGACAAAGACGTATAATAGCCTGCGATCCCATTTTTGGTGGCCTAAGACGAAGAAAGATGGAGCAACCTATGTTTCAACATGTTTGACTTGTCAGCATATCAAAACAAAACATCAAGCACTAGCTGGAAAATTGAAACCATTAACGATTCTAGTATGGAAAAAGGAAAGAATAACCATGGACTTTATATATGGGTTACTAAGGACTTTGAAAAAGAATGATGTTATATGGGTGATCATTGATTGACTAACTAAGTTAGCTCACTTTTTGTCTATTCGATGGGGTACTTCACTTAAGCACTTAGCCAAGAAATATGTGGATGAAATCGTCAGATTACATGGTGTTCTAGTATCCATTGTAACAAATAAAGATCTATGATTTACATCTAGATTTTGGGTCAGTTTGCAATAGGCTTTAGGTACCAAGTTGAGTTTTAGTACCCCTTTTCATCCTCAGACAGATGGACAATCAGAAAAGACAATTCAGAAACTTGAAGATATGTTTCGACCTTGTGTGATAAAGTTCAAAAGTACATAGGATGAATATATTGCCTTGATTGAATTTACTTATAATAATCATTATCATAGTAGTATATAGATGGCACCATATAAAGCACTGTATAGAAGAAAATGTCGAAGTCCTATCCACTGTGATGAATAAAGGATGTGTGTTTTAGAAGGGCCAGAACTAGTGCAAGACATAATGGACAAGGTGAAGGTAATCAAGACAGGTAAAAGAACTATGCAGATCAACATAAAAGAGAAATAGAATATAAGGTGGATGACAAAGTGTTCTTTTGAGTTTCACCATGGAAAGGAAAATTTTGATTTGGAAAGAAGTGGAAACTGAGTCCTCGATACATAGGACCCTATGGAATCTTAGAAAGAATCGGTCCATTAGCTTACAGGCTAGCACTACCACTTAAGATGGCTCAGATTCATGATGTATTCCATGTGAGTATCGATATGATCCTACACATATACTTAGGGATCCAATAATAACAATTGCAGATGATGTAAATTGAAGAACCAGTGGAAATCATTGGTTATAAGACAAAACAGTTACAAAATCAAGAAATCCCTTTAGTTAAGGTGTTATGGAGAAACCACTCATAAGAAGAGGCTACATGGAAAATCGAAGAGAACATGAAATGACAATATCCACATTTGTTTATAGATCTTGAATTTCAAGGACAAAATTCTTTATAAGAGGGAAAGAAATGTAATATCACCATCCACATTCATTGGAATTATCACATAAAGATATTCATTGCATAAATGGTTTGAAATCCTGCATGAACAGATGCATTGGTTAAATGATCATTTAGACACGTGAATTAGATAAGCATGACGATGACACATGCACTATTGCATTTAGGACACTTGAACACATATATAATGTTTATACAGTTGCATGGGAAATTATCTTATGATATGTGCATGTTATAGTGTCATAAATAATGGTGTTATAGAGCTTATTTAAAAATATAAGGAGCATCTAGGGATTAAGAGATGGATAGAGGTGCTTAAGGAGTGAAAAAGAGGAACTAAAAGAGAAAAGTGAACTTTTAACCAATAAGAATGCAATGCCATGATTTTGTCTTATTCAATAGGTTTACAAGTGATATTTTTTACCCTTTAAGATCAAAATACAGAGCTTAGACATGAGATACAGTAGAAGAAAGAGAGAGCTAAGGAAAAAAGAAAGAAAGAAGAAGAATAAGAAGAAGAAGGAGAGGGAGAAGAGTGAGTAGCCTAAGAAAGAAGCCTAAGTTTGTTAGTTCTGGAAAAATACTAACTTATCTTCTTCTCATATGAAATTAACCCCTCATGACATGTTACTCATGCATGGTTAATGAGAATTATAAAGTAATTAAGGTAGAATTCTTGGATGGAAGTTGAAATTCAAGAGAATAAAAGCTAATTGTGTTGGTTTTATTGTTAGAGCATAATTTTATACCCATAATTTCATAATCCTAGAAGAGGAATTAGGGAAAGTGTAAAATATGAAAGTTGTAGTTTTATACCCTATCTAACTACTTATGAAGCATTTTTGCTTGATTTGGTGTATGTGAGGAGTTATGGCTCCTTTATTAGGGCTGGTTCACAACCAACTGAAATCACCTCCATTCTTTATGTTTTCTTATATTTTGATGGCCTTAGGTTCTAATTTTGACAAAGTTTAAAACATGAAATTTGTAGGGTTATATCCCTTCTAAACATTTGTTAAGCAATTTGTATTAATTTGTTGTGTGGAAAGAGATATGGCTAATTGATTGTGACTGACCCTATACCAAGATGAAACCTTACCTGTCTTTAAATTCTATTTTCCAATAATTTGATAGCCATAGATTCAGAATTTGGTAATGTGTTAAACTTAAAAGTTTTATATTTATGTATGATCTACATAAAAATAAAATATTTTTGCCAAATTTAGTATGGTTGTTGAGGTATTGCTGCCTTTATCATGACTGATTATCACCATGTTGAAAACCTATTCACCCTGAGATTGGTCATTTGTTTTGGTGACTTTATAGACTAAATTAGACAATGAGTAAAACATTAAAAATGTTCTTTTATGTGTTTTGTAACTTCTAGTAGATCATTTTTGCAATTGGATATGTATAATTTAAGATATACCAAATAATGTAAGACCTACTCAGACTGAGATGACATTGAAACAGGGCAAATTTCAAAAATTCACCACATTTTCTATATGTCTTATATTAATCTAAAATTTGATTATGTTGTATCATTATGTGTCTAATTTATTTAGAAAAAATGATTAAGTCATTTAGATAAGTATACCTAGAGTTATTACTTTGAGAGTATAGCAAGCTCAAGCTGCCATATGAGGAAAATATGCATAAACAATAGGACCACTTGCAAGAATCATGTCATAGTTACATACCAAGCATTCATAATCATTTTGACATAATTATAACAATGTATGTATCAAATATTAAGATCTCAACACTTTGAGGAAGCCCTAGAGAGAGAACCAAACCTACCATAAAAGTTGGTCACATCGAAAGGTGAGTAAAAACTGTAATTAGAGTCTAATATGTATGTGTGATAATTTTATGATATGATTATGCTCTATTACATATATATGTGATTGAATTGTTAAATTTTACATGTGAATAAAAGTCAACTAAGAATTATATGCTCTTAATGATTACTTGATATACCATTGTTATGAACACTGGCATATGGAACTAAAATGACATTGTGATCGGCTTGTCAAATACTTGCAAATCACGTGGAAGATGGAACAATGTCTCATTGGCATATGTTATTGATAAAATGATTCACTTGTTATATGTTGGCCAACAAAATCAAATGTCACTTAAATCACATGAATTCCTGGGAGTGTTGTTTGCCTTACAAGGTCATGACAAAAATCAATTTGTTGCACTTGCACTTGCATAGTTCATTATTATGCTTGTAATGTATTCTGATGATATTTGATTATTAGTTGTGCCATAAGAATCTGATTATTATTTTTATTCATTGAGTCGCGACTTACCAAATCACAATTATATTTTTCATATAATGAAGCTTAGGGTTTGGATACCTTGGTGCATAAAGTTTTACTTAGAGACTCATGGACCAAAGGTCGTTGGTAGAATTCCAACTCTCTCTCTCTTTATGTAATGTACATACATCTAGATAGGAACTAGTTTATAGTCACTAACCTTGAACATTAGTTAACATATATATACATTAAATACATGTTGGATTGTGTATGTATGATGAATAACACCTTTATGCATATGTATTTTCGGACATGGATGCCATGATTTGTAAATGAACATGGTCATTACAAAGTAACCTTAGTCGTTAAAGAACTTAAAGAAAGGAAATTTGAGAGGTAAAAGGTAAGAGTGTGAGAGATCATAAGAGCGAAAAAAAAGCCTTATTATGTGAAATACGAGGGGAGTGTCATCTTTTTTAATGTAAACAAGTGAGGAAGTGTTGTGAGTATTCTATTTATTTTCTTAATTCTTCGTATATAATAACAGGTTTGGAAGAGATAGAAAGGGATGAATTTACGTGCTTCATAAAAGGCACGTTAGATCAAATGAAATAATTAAAGGATAATCTTTCAAGTTTGAACCATAAGTTGAGTTGTGCTTGCAATAACAACTACAAGCCAAAAATGACAAAATTCTATGGAAAAGGTGGTCTTGAAGAGTACTTAGCATGGAAAAGCAAGTAGAGATCATGTTTGAATACCATATCTTTTTTTAGGAAAATAAGGTAACGACTATTATTGTTAGCTTTGAAGATGATGCTTTGCTATGATGGGAATGATTATCATACACTAGAGAGTATCATAGGTAAAATCTTATCTCTACATGGCGAGGGATAAAAAGAAGATTGCAAAAAAGGTATGCCTTAAATTCCTATGAAGAATTGCTTCTAATGCCTACACGAGCTTTTAAGGCTACCATTAATGATAAGATTATTACTTCTAAAGAAATAATGGACATTCAAACTTATTCTTTACATGATGATTCAAGTATTAAAGCCAAGATTTTTTAACAGGATTGTATAAATAAAGAAGTTATGATTACATCAAAGAATGGTGATAGTACTAGTTTATATAATGATAAGACATCACCATTAGAAGTTTGTTCCAATGTTCAAATTGTAAATCTCATACATGATAATGTACTTATTGACGAGTTAAAAGAAAAAGAAATAAAAAGAGAGAGAATGTGAGCACATGAACAATTATGCGATAAAGAAAAATTAATTATGCGATAAAAGGAGAGCTATGAGAAAACCCATGAGAGGTGTGAGCAAAGAGTGGAAAAATGAAAGCTTAGAGTGGATGCACATAAAAAAGAGAGGTGCATGCAAAAGGAGAGGCTATGCAAAAGAAAGCCTTTATATTAAAAGAGAGTTGTGAGATTGAAATTGATTCATCTAAGGCCACAACTATGTTTTTTTTAAAGGGATGTATTACACTATTAATGAAATTTACAATCTTTTGTATAGTAGTTTTATGTCTCTTTTGCAAGGTTATAGAGTGGTTTTTAATGGAGGTACCTAGCAAGTAGGACGACTTAACTCTTAATTCTTGCGATAATGGTGCTAAATTAAAGAGTAAGGCTAAAAATTTAGGTAAAAGGGAGCTTTCTTATCTTTGTTTAGATAATTATTATTGTTTTATGTGTTTTAGGTGTAATTATTCTTCCTTTAACTATTGTTTTTGCGTTTTTAGCTTGTTTTCTTCATTTACCTCATGTTTTAGCAATTATTTTTGTTTAAAAAGTTTTCCTTCTTCTTTATGCATTTCCTTTTCTTCTTCAAATGATTTTTCATGTTTTAGTTATGATTTTTATTATTTTCAATGTGATTCTTCTTCTTTTATTTTATGTTTAAATGTTTTTGGTCTTTTCTCTTCTAACAATAAACATTTGTCTTCATGTTTTTGTTCTTTTTGTTTTAAACATTTGTTTCCTTTTAAATTCCATTTTAGTTTGTCTTTTTTGCTTCTAAAAGTTTGACTTCTTATAATTTTTATTATTATAAGCCTTTTTTTCATTCTAAAAGTATGTTCTTTTTAAAAGACTTTAGTTCTTGTTTATCAAAACTCTATCTTTTTAATCATTTCTTTCCTTATTTTAGTGTTTCTAAACTTTTGTTTAATTCTTCTTTCTACTTTAGATGCTGGCTAAGTAGGAAATTTTCTTTTGATTCCAAGGGTTCTTTTAATTCTTATGTTTCTAATTCTTTTTTTTTTTTTTTGTTCTTGAAGTTTTAGTTCAAAACTTAGATTTTCTCTTTCTAATGATTTTGTTAAATTTGATGCTTTAATACTTCTTCATACTAGATGGAAAGTGTTTTTTAAAGTTTATTCTTCTAATTTTATTTTGCAATCTTTTCCTTTTTCTTTGGTTTGTACTAAACTTGTTTTAAGTTTTATGTGATTAGCCTTTGATCCGAGTGGAAAGACTTGATTCATTACAAGGGAATTTAACTTAGGATTCTTTGTTAGGTATTATACTTGTGTTTGGATTTTTGCTTTCTTGTAGGTCTAGATTTGAGGACAAATCTTTCTAAAGGAGGAGGGAATGATGTGAATGATCCCAATAGGCCCATTAGATTAATAGATGGCGCATGGTGAAAGCCAAAAGACCAAAGTTGGAGATTTAACTTTTTAGTAGATGGATTTAGTGGATCATTGTTAAGTCTAAAATAAAGTCCATTTAGATGTAATTTTAATTCTGGATACTTTCTATAGGCCTCTACTGATAAGCCAAACAAATTGGAAAAAAGTTCAAGTTTTCACATTAAGACAAGACATGAGACAAAACATATTGGATAAAGTTATCTTGTCTTAACTATAAACATGT
Organism: Omphalea diandra; assembly: GCA_949677035.1. Taxonomy (NCBI): domain Eukaryota; kingdom Viridiplantae; phylum Streptophyta; class Magnoliopsida; order Malpighiales; family Euphorbiaceae; genus Omphalea; species Omphalea diandra. Next base: position 7,995 of record CATIWR010317234.1, on the reverse strand, counting down.
TTCAATACATGTTCCAACAACATAAGAAGTTATCCCAAAACAAATCAAGATTTGACATTTAGCATCTAAGATTTCTAAGATTCTTCAAGATTCTTTTAAGATTTTTAAGATTCTACAAGATCTTTCCAAGATTTTCAAGATTCTTCAAGGTTTTCAAGATTTGTAAGAACTCTTCAAGATTGCTTCCTATTGGATGAATATGAAGTCCTTGTCTTCTTATGATTATCTTTATTAGTCTTTTATTATTTTTATGTAACTTTAAAAGATTTTCTTTAGATATTACCTTAAGAAGGTATAATACCTTTTTAGCCAATCAGAAGGCATTCTTTTCTTCCTTATTTCATTAGGAAACCTTTGTTTTACATGTTTTTTGGTGGCCAAACTCTTTATGGTCGAATTTACACTTACATTTTAGGGTTTTTGTGATATTTACTAGGTTATTTTGTAAGGGCATATATAGCCCTTTATTCAGCCATGATTAAAAAATTTGAATGAATTATTCTTTTGGCTATAAGCTTTTGTGAAAGAGATTTCTCTTCTTGAGTTCTTAAAAGGACTCGATGAGATTATTGAGTAAGCTTAATAATTTCACAAACTCATTTAATCTAGGTCTTAAATTACTTAGTTAATTTAGGATTGAGATTAACAAAACTTTAAATCTTTATAATTTAGGTTACTAGAAATAGGTTTTCTAGGTGTCTAGTTAGGATTTGAAGATCAAATCTTGTTGTTTGATTATTGAATAGATTTAGGACTTGTGCTAAGCATACAGGTAAGGAATCTAATCTAACCTTGTTCGTACCATATATTAGAGATAAATTCCTTCTCAATCACTCATATTCCTCTATATGATTTACTTTATATCCAATATTAGTTTGCATAATCATCTGGTTAAAAAAAATGTTAGACTGTATCAAAATATGAAGTTCATCATATTGAAATCCATGGTGATTTGTAGGTTAGAGGATTAAGTTAATACTATTACATGAGAATCACTTATGACTATTTATCCATATAGTGTTCTCATAATGGGTCGATCTAATACAATTTTTTTTAAAGATGTATTTATGTGTTTGACCAAATATCACATATAAATGACTAGTAAAACATAGTCATCAATCAAACATATACTAATCTTCATTTATTATTATTCCAACAATAATGACCGATAAATGACAATTTAGAATAGAATTCTTTACACCTAAATATTTTACTATCAAGTCATATACTTAATGATATTAGATAAAATTAATTATCCATGGAATTTTATAATTTAGTTGTAAACAAAGTATAAAAAGATATTTAATAAAATTGCAACCAAGACATTATCAAGAAAAGATCCATTACAAGAATTGGCATAGGGCACATAACTAACAGATGCACTAGTTAATTTTGATTTAGGTAAAGAAAAAGCATTCTCTTATGCATCCCCCTATTTGAAGCCAACATTTTTCGTTATCACTTCAGTTAGTGGTGCAGCTATAGTGCTAAAGTCCTTTAAAAAAATGCCTATAAAAGCTTACCAATCCATTAAAAGAATACACATCTCCAATACTCTTCAGTGTAAGGCACTTCTTAATGAGTTGGATCTTTTCTTCAACCACCTTAATTTCTTGTTTACTTACTATAAAACCTAAAAACACAATTTTATTTATATAAAAGAGCACTTTTTAAAGTTAGCATGCAATTTTTCTTTCCTCAGAACATCAAAAACCAACTTAACATGCTCTAAATGATAATCTAAAGATTTAGAATATACAATAATATCATCAAAATATACAACCACAAACTTACTAAGATAAGCATGCAAAATATTGTTCATTAATCTTATAAAAGTGTTAGGTGCATTAGTCAAACCAAAAGGCATAACCAACCACTCATATAAACCATATTTAGTTTTGAAACTTGTTTTCCACTCATCTCCCTCTCTCATCCTAATTTGATGACACTCAATTTTGAGATCAATTTTAGATTAGCACCATCCAACTTATCAAGCATATCATTAAGCCTATGAATAGGATGTCAATGTTTAATAATTATTTTATTTATTGCCTACAATCGACACACATTCTCTAAGTTCCATCCTTTTAAGCACAAATAAAATATGAACAACATAAAGACTCATACTTTTCCTTATCAAACCTTTTTCCATTAGCTCATCAATTTGCTTTTGAAACTCCTTTGTCTCCTCGGATTACTCATATAGGCTAGTCTATTTGAAATTTGAGAGCCTAAAATGAAGTCAATTTAATGTATAATCCCTCTTAAATGTGGTAGTCCTTACGACATCTCTTCAAAAAATAAGTCATTATAATCCTGTAAAAAAGAAACAAACATACTAGGCAAAGAAACTATTAAGTTGTTACTATAAAAACATGACTTTTTGTACAACATCAAAATTATTGGTGTTTGGGCTAAATAGGCTTTCCTCACTTCTCTTTCTTTGGCATGAAAACTTTTTCTTTTTTTTTTTTCACACCCTCTCCTTTTGCATGGACCTTTCTTTTCTTTTGTGCATCCACTCTAATCTCTCCTTTTGCATACACATCTTTTATTTTTTGCATTATCTCTAATCTTTCCTTTTTCCTCTCTTTTCTCACACCCTCTATGGTTTTCTCACAGCTCTCCTTTTACTATGCATTCATTTCTTTTTCTCTTATATAAGCACATTCTCTCTCTCTCTCTCTTTCTCTCTCTCTCTCTCTCTCTCTCTCTCTCTCTCTCTCTCTCATTGCTTTTTGATCTTCATAAATTTATTTAGGAAATAAAAAAAGGATAATATGTCTCCCATAAAAAAAAACTCATGAGAATTAAGATGCCCATCATGCTTAGTCCTCCAATCAAATTGCCATAAATGCCCTAAAATAATATGGTTGGCTTGCATAGGCACCACATCACATAAAACATCATCCTTATATATGCTATAGAGAAAGAAATTTAACTTGCTTGGTTCCTCTAACTTTACCATAATCATTAACCCATTGCAAGTTATAAAGTTTAGGATGTTTAATGGTAGGTAAGTTTATCTTTTCAATAAGATAAGTATTAGTCACATTAGTACAACTACCTTTATTAATAATTAAAACACAAAGGTTACCATTTATCCTACATCTTGCATGAAAAATATTTTATCTTTGCTCCTCATCATCTTTTATTTGGGCATTTAAAGATCGCCAAGTAATAAAAATATTTTTACTACTTATCTTGTTAGGGTCATCATCATTACTAGCATCCTCCAAAGGGGGCATCTTGGGGTCAATCTCACAACCATCATTATCATCATCACTAGTAATCTCACCATTCCTAAGTACCATGGTTCTTTTGTTTGGGTGATTATAGGCCTTGTGTCTCCACCTTGGTATTTAAAACACACAATGGAATTTGCTCTATTTGGCTTAGGTGGTTTAGCCTTATTAAGTTTCCCTTCTTCATTTACTCCTTTATTAGGTTCAATTTTAGGCTTAATCATGGACTTTTCAACACTTTTCAATTTGTTAGTCCAATTAAAAGAAGCAAAATTAGGCTTAGAAGGCTTACCCATTCCTTGTTTTTCCACCATTAATGCATTATGATACAAATCCCCTAAATTAGTGTAGGGGAACAACTCAACTTGGTTTGTAATGTCTCTATTAAGTCTACTAAGAAAATAGGTCATTGTTAGCTATATAAATTCCACTACTTCAATGCATATCATTGTTACCTCTAACTTTTGATAGTATTCTTCCACGCTTTTAGAACCTTACATAAGTCTTTATAAATGGTTATGCAAATATCTATAATAATGGCTTTGTATAAATCTTTTCCTCATAACACATTTAATCTCATGCTAAAGACAAATAGAATTATCACTACATCTTTTTCTAATATATTTCAATTGATCCCTTCAAACTAATACATAATCAACAAATTCAATAGCAACAAGTTTTACCTTTTTTTCTTCATTATAATTATGGCAATCAAAAGCTGACTTTACTTTCCTTTCCTATGAAATATAGGCCTTAGGGTCGTTTCTACCATGGAAGGTTGGGATTTTCATCCATGTACTTCCTGGGTTGCCATCTTACTTCCTTGGCCTTTGGAAACTTTCCTCTGTAGAATCACCATTAACAAGTCTACCATGTCTTACTTACCTTATAAATGTATTCTATCTTATCAATTCTCGCAATCAATTACTCCATCTTCTCTTGCATAACTTTCATAAAAAGCTTTCACTCTAGGTCACCATTAAGATATGTTATGATCTAGAAATAACAAAGAAATCCTCATAATGGCTAGATTTTATCTTATCAATCCTCCCTATCAATTACTCCATCTTCTCTTGCATAACTTTCATAAAGAGTTTCCACTTCGAGTCACCATTAGGATCTATCATGATCTAGAAAGAACAAAGAAAACCATACAAAATTCACTATCTCGTGTGTTTACTCTCAATAGATGTTAATCCCCTCATGTTTCACATAAAATAGGCTTTTACCCTGTAATTTGCTCACCACTTTTTCCTTTTACCACTCTTAGTTCTTTTCTTTTAGTTCTTTCGGAAATAAAGTTACTATTATCAAGTCTAAGCTTAATCATAAAGTAAATAAGCAATTCAAATTAAAATCAACTTTAGAATATAAAGAAAAAAAATCAAAAGAAACAAATGAAAACAGATGAAAATAAATGAAAGCAAACAAAAACAAATGGAAGCAAACAGAAACAAATGAAATGAAGAAAATTCATATATGATAAGAATTAAAGTCACCAAATAACAATTTCAAACTTTTTTCTTTTCATTCTTTTATTTTTCCTTTTATTTTTCTCTTTTTTGTCTTCTTATTCTTTTTTTAAACGTCTCCTTTTTTTATTTCTTTGTTTCTCCTTTTTTAATAATTGAAGCTAATCATAAAGAACACAAACTAGTTGAGATTGAATTGATAGAAACAAAGTGCAATTCATAAACTTTTTTTTAAACAAATAATTAGTATCAAAGATAAAAGAAATGAATTTTTTAGAAGAAGAATCACAAAGAAAAAAATGATTTAGAAGAAGAAATTTAATAAAGAAGAACAAACATAAAGAAATGATTAGAATAAGAAGAACAATATAAATATGAGATACGTATTTGATTTTGAAGTCTAAGCTCTTATACCAAATAATACAAGCATGGGTAACTCATCCCAAACCCGTATTCAATATTGTTACCTTTGCTAAAGGAACATTCAAGAATCAAGCAAAGACTTTAATTTTCAATTAGACCTCTAGATAACTTACATATAGCAACTAAGTTACAAAGAATTAAAGGGTTTAAGGCCAAATCTAAAAAGAAATAAGTCAATTTTAAGTTTAGAATTAAACAAGTTTGCAAAACTAGTTAAACCCTCACTTAAATAAATTCACCAAGTTCTTTCAAGAATTAAAGAGAAGAATAATTTCTCACAACAAATCAAAATTATATTAATAAAAATTAAGTGCCCAAAATCTAGTTTGAATGACCTATTTATAGGCATTACCATGTTTTACTAACTAGGAATAAAAGATATAAATCCTATTTTAGAAATAAGAAACAAACTAAATAGGAATATAGTAATCTTCCTAAAATATTATCTAATAATTCAATTCAAGAAACAAAAGGAATCCTTTTTTAAAAAGGAAGTAGAATCTGATCCAGAAAGGATAAAAAGAATATTCTTGAGATTTTGCATATCTTAGAAGATATATGACTTGATTTTAATGATCTCTTTTACCATATATGTCATTTCCCCTCTTTAGAAATATTATTTTTCTATCAAAAGATGTTTGGAATATTCTTGAAAGTTTCTTAGAATATTTTGAAACTTCTTATAACTTTTTAAAACCTTCTAGAACATTTTTTTTGTGCAATTTTCTTCATCTGTAGAGTTAGACTTGTATAATTTATCTTGAGGATGCAAATATGAAATGGAAGTATAAATATGACTATTTTCCCTTTGAGAAGATCCATGAATTACTACAACGCTTGTTCTAAGGCTTGCTTTCTTGACTTTCTCTTTCATGAAAATTCCTAAAGCATATTTCAATTTCTTAAGGCGAGCTCTTATCATTAGTCATTTGAGTTGAAGTATATCTTCCTTTTTAGTGCTTCCTTGGTTTGTATTAAAAGTTATGCCTTTTGATTTTTAGAAGGATTTCAATCTATTTGAAGCCTGTAAAGGATCCCTCAATGATCCAAACACGTGTTATTCAATGGGAGTGTACCAAACCTCTTAATCTTCTAATGGTCGATAAATGGTTAAAAGTCATAAACAAGATTCTAGTCATTCTAGCATAGCCACAAAATCGAGGCGCTATAGTTGGCTGGTGAAATCAAATATAATTTGAAGTAGTGATTTATACTTGAGAGATCCTTTCATTTATATTAATATATTTAAATAGAAAATCAATTTGATTTTGATTATAATACATAGAAACCTAGATTAAAAAAAATAGAACATTGCATGTAATAATAATTAAAAGCACAATATTTCTCTAATTTCAATACATTTTGCTTCATTAAATTGATTGAAATCCTTTAATTTGAGATATCATAGGAGATAATAACTTAATAGGAGATCCTTTAATTTGAGATATAATAGGGGATAATCACTTAATAGGAGCATAAGGGATAACATCGTTTTCTTGGCTCAACTTTTTTGTAAATTGGTCCAAGAATAGTATTAGAAAAATCAACATTTTGTAACTGAGTTAAAATATTAGAAGAATCTAGACAAGGAGTAAAACTTCTACTTAATAGACTTCTCTAAGGAATATACTACTTTCAAATTTAGTTATCCTAAAAGATACAGATCTTGTGAGAGTAAATTAATTAATATGAATTGATTTATTAGATTTTTTTAATAATACTTGAAGAAGCATATGTTCACATAGAATATCCTTTAATTTGAGATATAATAGGAGATAATCACTTAATAGGAGCATAAGGGATAACATTGTTATTTGTTCTTGGCTCAACTTTTTTGTAAACTGGTCCATGAATAGTATTAGAAAAATTAACATTTTGTAACTGAGTTAAAATGTTAGAAGAATCTAGATGAATAGTAAAACTTCTACTTAATAGACTTCTCTAAGGAATAAACTATTTTCAAATTTAGTTATCCTAAAAGATACAGATATTGTGAGAGTAAATTAATTAATATGAATTGATTTATTAGATTTTCTTAATAATACTTGAAGAAGTAGATGTTCACATAGAATATAATTTAATTTGAGATTTAATAGGAGATAATCACTTGATAGGAGCATAAGGGATAACATCATTATTTGTTCTTGGCTCAACTTTTTTGTAAATTGGTCCAAGAATAGTATTAGAAAAATAAACATTTTGTAATTGAGTTAAATTGTTAGAAGAATCTAAATGAGGAGTAAAACTTCTACTTAATAGACTTCTCTAAGGAATATACTATTTTCAAATTTAGTTACCCTAAAAGATACAGATCTTGTGAGAGTAAATTAATTAATAAAAATTGATTTATTAGATTTTTTTAATAATACTTGAAGAAGTAGATGCAAACTCAATTAAAGCTAGAAGCAATAGTATCATCCAAATTTTAGGTGCCAAATTGACTAAATTCTTCAAATCTTAGTCCTTTTATGTGTAACAACCATATTCATTTACATAACTCATATCATTCATGTTCAAAATACATATGCATAAAAGGTTTTATCCATCCTACACACAATCAAACATTTATTTGATGTACATATATGTATATGACACAAGGAGAGAAAGAGTTTGGATTCAGTCGACGACCTGTGGTCTATATGTCTCAATGTAAAACTGAAAGCACCAAAGTGCCCAATTCCTATTCTTCAGTATCTGAAAAAGATTTTGCGATTTGGTGAGTCACGACTCAGTGAATAAAAACAATAATCAAATTCTCATGGCATAATCCATAATCAAATATCATTAAGATACATTGCAAGTATAACAATTAACTATGCAAGTGCAAATGCAATAGCTTTGTTTTTGTCGTGACC
>CATIWR010317230.1:0-39384 GCA_949677035.1 Omphalea diandra | reverse complement strand
TATATATATATATATATATATATATATATATATATATATATATATATATATATATATATATATATATATAAAGATAGAAATTAAATATTATATATTTATTATGTTGTAATATTTATTTAAATATAAAGTAAGAGATGTGTTTTTATTATTTATTATTTTATTTTAAGAGTTGCATCTTTTAGAAGTGTCTCATAGAAAGAATTGTGACTCTTAAGAAAATATGTATCTATATATTAAGAATTGTGTCTATTTATGAAGGGTTATGACTTTTAGGAAAATATGTATCTATATATTAAGAGTTGTATCTATTTATGAAGGGTTATGTCCCTTAAATATTAACTAGCACTAATTCTTTATATATATGAGTTTGTTGATGGTTTTGACATATAGAAAAAACCATCCACAAGTTATAGAAAATATTTTTCCCACCAACAATAAAAGAAAGATACAAAACACAATTTGTATTCCTAATAAATTCTGTTCACTATTTGTTTAGTGCAAGGAATTTAAATGCTTGTCATATCCACTAAATTAATTTGTAAAAAATCCTTATAGCAAAACTTGAGAAGGAGTGGGGCAAAATGATCATCGATCGTGTTTCAAGCCTATATTAAGTGTTTGTATACATTTTTTTTAGTCTTTATTATTACATATATTTGTATTGTGTTAATAGTTTTTTGATATTGTAATTCTTCTTCACATCAATAATATCAATTTTTTTCCAACATTCTAAAATCAAAATTTGATATTGATTGTGGAAGAAGACAACATGGACACTAACACAATTAAGATGATGAATCAAGACTTTATTCGTCTTGATCATTTTGAGGGAACAAATTTTATGCGATTAAGAGACAAGTTAAAGTTCATATTTATTGCATTGAAAGTTGATTATATATTGGATCCTAGTTTGCTTCCAAATTCTTAAACTGAAGGAAGACAACAATGAAACTGTTATTGCATTAAGGAAAAAGAGGGAGAAAGATGAAATTATATGTAGACGACACATTTTGAATGCACTTTTAGACTGGTTATATGATCTCTACACAAATGAAAAGTCTGCCTTAAAGATTTGGAATGCATTAGAGTTTAAGTATTGGGTGAAATAGGCAGGTACGCAAAAATTTCCTTATCTCTAAATATATAAAGTATATATTCAATGATGATATACCTATTTTATCATAAGTGCATGAACTTTAGTGTTAGTTAACCAATTGAAAGTTGTAGAGATTAAACTTCTCAAATCTTTTCAAGTAAGGGCAATTATTGCAAAATTGCCTTCATCTTGCAAAGGTTATAGGGAGAGATTTCTCCATGATACTAAAGTCTATTCTTTGGAAGAATTAAAAAAGTTTCTTCAAATTGAGGAAGAAATAAAATTGAGAGATAATAAGGAAAATAGTTCTTTTGTTGACAATAATAAGGTCAATGTTGTAAATAATCCTTTGAACAATTTCAAAAAAGGCAAACAAAATAAAAAATTTTAAATTTTCTTAGCCCTAAAAAGGAAGAAAATTTTAAAAGTCTACAAAACAGGACTGTTTTATTTGTGGCAAATGTAGCCATTATGCTAAGGACTGCAAATTTAGAAAGGACAAAAAATTGAAAGTTGATTTGTTAGCATTAGATGAGACATTGTTGCAACCATTAGTGAAATTTGTGTTATACATGAAAAGGTTTCAGGTTGGTGGTATGACATATGTGTCGCCATACATGTTTATTATGACAAGTCTCTTTTCAAGATCTATAAAAAAATTGATGATGGGCAAGAAATTCAAATGAGAAATGATGGAAGGTTTAACGTATATGGCAAAGGAAATGTTGTTCTTATTTTTACCTTAAGTAAGAAAGTAATTCTTATTGATGTGTATCATATACTTGATATGAATAGAAATCTTGTTAGTGGAGACTTATTGAATATGGCGGGCGGGTATTAAATATGTGTATACATAGAGCAAATTGATTTTGACTTGAAATAATATATTTGTTAGGAAAGACTATTCATGTGATAAAATAGTTAAATTATGTATTATGCTTGATGCTTTATGTATTAGTGTTAATGATAATAACAAAAGTAATGTTTCTGTTTATATGTTTGATTCAACTATATTATGGCATCAAAGATTAGGATATGTTGGCTTAATATTATGAAAAGAATGATTAAAAATAGCATGATTTCTTGTGATGTTAATATTTTGAAAAATGTGAATTATGGGTTAACTAAAAAATGATTGAAAAGCCTCTTCAAAATGTTAAAAGAAGTACTACTTGCTAGATTTAATTCATTCAAACATTTGTAAATTAAATGGCATGTTATCTAGAGGAAGAAATAGATAATTTATAAAATTCATTAATGACTTCTCTATATACACATATTTGTATTTGTTAAAATATAAGGATGAGGCTTTTAATGCATTTAAAAATTATAAGACTGATGTTAAAAATCAATTAAGTGAGAAAATTAAAATCTTAAGAAGTAATAGAGGTGGAGAATATTTTTCAAATGAATTTAATTTATTTTTTGAAGAATTTTATCAATGTTTGACACCTAGAAATCCAGAACAAAATGATTTTACAAAGAAAAAACAAAAAGATTATATGAAGAAAACTCAAATTTCTCCATATGAATAATGGAACGAAAGAAAGCCTAATATATCATATTTGAAAGTGTTAGGGAGTCTTGCTTATTTAAGAACAATGATCCAAAAAGGACTAAATTAGGACGTAGAGGTATCAAATATGCTTTTGTTAGTTATTCCTCCAATAACAAGACTTATAAACTTCTAAATTTAGAGTCTAATGTCATTATTGAATCAAAGAATGTAGAATTTTTTGAACATCTATTAGCTTTAAAAAATAGAGTTCAAAACTTACCTTGTGAGAAAACATGTGGAGAGACAACTCATAGAATTGAAGATCAATCTTGTTTTTAATATATTGATAAGGAACTTATTTAATTAAGAAGAAGCACTAGAGTTCGAAAATTAAAAACACTTGGAATAAATGAGATTGACTCCCAACTTATTTCTTTTAACCTTGTTGAAGGTCCTAGAAGTGAAGTTATTAATATAATTCCTTTTGTTATTCAAGTTAACGATGATCCAAAAACTTACAAAGAAGTTATGGCTTCGAGAGATGCAAGTTTTTTTAAAGATGCAATTAAAGATGAAATTGATTCAATAATGTGAAACCACACATGGAAAATTGTTGATTTACTTTCAACTTCTAAATCTATTAGGTCTAAGTAGGTCTTTAGAAAAAATGTATCATACAGATGATACATTACATACTTACAAAATTAGGTTAATAGCTAAAGATTTTCGACAAAAGGAAGGCATTGATTATTTTGATACATATGCACTTGTAGCAAGAATTACTTCTATTAGAATAATTTTTGCTTTACCATATATATGTTCATCAGATGAATGTCAAAAAGATATTTTTAAATGGAGATCTCAATGAGGCGGATTATATGGAACAACTTAAAGGGTTTGTTCTACCTAGACATAAATATAAGGTCTATAAGTTGGTGAAATCTCTATATGGATTACAGTAAACTCCTAAACAAATGGCATAAAAAGTTCAATGATGTGATCTTATCTTTTGATTTTTCACATAATATTGCTGATAAATGCATTTAATCAACTCACATAATGATTTATACTATAATTGTATGTTTACATATATATATATATATATATATATATATATATATATATATGTCATGTTGATTGTGAGTAATGCCATGAAAGGCATAACAGACACAAAACGGTTTCTATCTTTCACATTTATGATGAAGGATCTTAGATAAGTTGATACCATTTTAGGTATTAAGGTTAAAAGAAATATTGAGGGGATATATTTTGAGTAATTTCATTGTATAGAGAAAGTATTGAATAAATTTAATCACTTAAAATTTAAAAAATCTAGTACCCCATTTGATCTAAGTGTCAAATTGATCAAGAACAATTGAAGAGTTGTAGCTAAACTTGAGTATATATGTGCTATTGGCAGCCTAATGTATGCTACACAACGCACTAAACTTGATATTGCATTTGATGTTAGTAAACTAGGTAGGTTTACTAGCAATCCGAATGTTGAACATTGGAAAGTAATTGGTAGAGTTTTTGGTTATCTTAAGAAAACTAAAGATTTAGGCTTACAATATTCTAAATTTCTTGCTATTTTAGAAGGATATATCGACACAAGTTGGATATTGAGTTTGGGAGATAGCAAATCCATTACAAGTTAGGTGTTTCTTTTGGGAGGAGATGCAATATCTTGAAAATCTAAGAAACAAACTCTTATAACCCACTCAACTATGGAGTTGAAATTTGTTGCTTTAGCAAAAACTAGAAAGGAAGCTGAATGATTGAGGGACTTTCTTTTGAAAATTTTGTTGACTTCAAGGAATGTAAATTCAGTTTCTGTTTTTTGTGATAGTTAAGCTACTTTAGCTTGAGCATATAGTGATATATATAATGAAAAGTCTAAACACATAAGTCTTAGTCATGACTATATGAGAAAGTTAATCAAAGATGAAATAATTTCTTTCACATTTGGAAAGTTAAATAGGAATTTGGCTGATCCATTCACTAAATCACATTTGTGAAATCGACTTCGAGTATGTTAGGTTTAAAACTCATTTATTGATCCATCGATGGTGGCAACCCTATCTAATTTATACAAATATAACATCTAGATTCAAAGGATAAGAACAAGTCATTGATAAATGGATGTTTAAGTACTTAAATTCGGTCTAATGTGAGGTAAGTATTTGTTATCACATGATGGAGGGTTGAGTTTAATACTTTTAATGAAGTTCAATTTCATAAAAATTATTTCTAATGTGACAAAATGCTAGAAGAACTTCACATATATAAGCTTCAAAGTGGTGCCATTTCAATTGAGAGTTTACGAGTTACTATCATACAAGCTTATGAATTTGGATAGCACATGGCCATATAAGTGCTAAGCAAGTATTTGAGTAAAATAAAAAGTGTAAAATATTTTTGTTTACAGTAACACTGACATTTCATAAGTAACAGTATGTTCAAAGGAAAAATGCTACATAAGATTTTGATTTTGCTTTGTCTTACTATACCAAGATAATGTTCAAATTGAAAGACATATTATTTTATACATAAATATTTTGATCTTTCTTTGTTATTAGTACTTTATATTTAAACAAATAGGAGATATTTGTTTATCCTATTTTTTAAAAATAAAGCAACACACACATATACATAATTTTAAGAGTTGCATCTTTTAGAAGTATCTTATGGAAAGAATTACAACTCTTAGGAAAATATATTTCTATATATTAAGAGTTGTGTCTATTTATATCCCTTAGATATTATATATACATGAGTTTGTTGATAGTTTTGACATATATAAAAAACCATCCACAAGTTATAGAAAATATATTTTTTACCAACAACAAAAGAAAGATAGAAAACACAACTTTTATTCTTAATATATTCTTTTTCACTATTTGCTAAGTGTAAAGAATAGTGAAAAGAATTTAAAGGCTTATCATATCTACTAGAGTAATTTGCAAGAAATCATTATAGCAAAACTCAAGAAGGAGTGGATGAGAAAAGTGATCATCAATTATATTTCAAGTCTATATTTAAGTGTTTGTCTACATTTCTTTTAGTCTTTTTTATTACATATATTTGTATATATATATATATATATATATATATATATATATATATATATATATATATATTATTTTAAGAGTTGAATCTTTTAAAAGTGTCTTATGGAAAGAATTGTGACTCTTACCTTTTGCTTGGTTGGAGGGAAGTGAAGAGAAAAGAAAAAAAAAAGAGAAATTAAATTTATTTTTCTTGTTTAATTTGCAAATAAGAGAAAGAAAAGAAAAGAAAAGAAATCGAGAGAAATTATATTGTCCAAAAAGCTTTTGGAGCATTTTGAAATGAAAGGAAGAAAAATAGTGAGTTGAGAAATGTAAAATTTATTAAATTATTAAAATATCCTCACTTTGTCTCCTATATTTCTCTCTCATTTTTGCATAACCAAAAGCTAAAATTTTATATTCGATTAGTGGTGTGTTTATATATTTTTGTTATGAGATCAAATAATACCTAGATAATATTGGTTTACATACTTTCATTTCTCCTCTACAAAAATTGGTTTACATACTTTTATTATGAAATCATCATTTTTATTTTAATTTCTAGTCTAATATTTACAAAAATTTTGGTCTCATATACCTAGATAAGTAGCTTTTAAAACCACAAGTTGAGTTGTCAAATGTCAATTTTAATTTTAATTTTGAAAATAAATTTTATTTATAATGAGATTAGAAAGGTAAATTTACACATTATAATCCTTTATATCTCACCAATGAATTTGAATTTCTTTTTTTTGTGCAAATAGGAGATTCAAACAAGAGAAAAAGATTAAATTTTTTTTCTTTTTTCCTCTTGTTTCCCTTGTTTATGAATGGTTATATACTTTAAATATTATCTACTGCTGACACTCTATATATATGAGTTTGTTAATAGTTTTGACATATAGAAAAAATCATCCACGAGTTATAGAAAATATTTTTTCTACCAACAATAAAAGAAAGATAAAAAAAAAAATACAACTTTTATCCTTAATAAATTCTTTTCATTATTTTCTAAGTGCAAAAAATTTAAAGGCTTATCATAATCATTAAAGTAATTTGTAAGAAATCCTTATAGCAAAACTTGAGAAGGATGAAACAAATTTTACTTTAAGAAAAGTGATCCTCAATTGTATTTCAAACCTAAATTAAGTGTTTGTTTATATTTCTTTTAGTCTTTATTGTTACATATATTTGTATTGTATTAATGGTTCTTGATATTATAATTATTTTTCACATCAATAATATCTATTTTTTTCAATTTATATACTTAAATATTACTTAATATAATTCTTTTTATAATTATAAAGTTATAGTTTTACTAATTTTATGTTGCAATATATTCTATAATATTAAAAGGGACAGTTTATATATATAAAATGAATTAAAAGAATTATAATTATAAAATTAAAAAAATAATAGATGTAAATTTTTGGTCTAATTTGATCAATCCTTTTTGCACTTCGCTCTGGTTCTAATTCTTTAATTTTTCAAAGAATTGAACTTTGATCCGATCTCGATGACTTTCAAAAAATCAGACCGAACCAGACTTATGCAATTAATAAGAGTTTAAATTATGAAATCATGTATTTTTCCACAATGTACTTAGCCTCTGTAGTATGGAATGACCGGGAAACCATTCTTTCCACGGAATAAAACTCTCTCGTTTGATTCAATGACAAGAAAAAAGATTCTTCGGCGAGACGGAAACTTTTTCTTCGTAGTCAACAATAAAAGCCCAATCTGAATACCGCTGCTATTTTCTTACTCTTGGCTCTGCTGTGCAATTAGCCATATATAGTTCCAAAAAAGCAATGGCCATCAAACTGTTTGATGCACACTGTCACCTACAAGACCCAAGAATCCTCAACAAGGCTCCGCAACTCATCATCACTGCACTTGACACTGGCGTACTTCGTTTCGCCGTTAATGGAGTATGCGAGGTATACTAATTATCTATACTCATGCCAATTTTTCTTTTCTGAGGTCAAGTTTCCTTATTTCATTTCAAGGTTTTGATCTTTATTTATTTATAATCTTTGTAGAAAGATTGGCATCTGGTTAAAGATATGGGTGAGCAGTATTCTTGTGTTATCCCCTGCTTTGGTCTCCACCCCTGGTGAGTGCCCCCACCTTTGTTTTGTTTTTTCTTGTTTATGTGATGCTTGTGGTGAATGGTGATTTGGGTATATTTTATTTTCAGGTATGTTGCAGAGAGAAGTCCTAACTGGTTCAGCACACTCAAAGAATTATTTGAGGCCACTCCTTCTGCTGCTGTTGGAGAGGTTATGTTCCTCTTTTTTTTTTTCTTTTAATTTTAAATTTATGATATCAGTTTTTAATGTTATGTACTTTCTTGTTTTTGGCAATATGATCACGTATGTGTGTGAATTTATTTTTTTGGATCCTATTCAGTCAACTTTGAACATAGGAGAATGATAAGCTCAAAGCTGAAATGTTTGCTTCTTTTAGATGTAATGTGTGAAATCTTACAACTAACACCAAGCATTCTGTTAACCGTTTCAGATTGGTTTGGATAAAGGTTCTCACGGAAAGAGGATTGACTTCACGGATCAGGTTTTCCTATTTGGATTTTTTTTAGCCATCATAGATAAGATTAACTCAAAATTTCCTGTTCTTTCATAAACTGTCTCTTATATTCTTAATGCATCTTGCATCCTTCATGCATGTTGTATCTGTTTGAAGACATCTAACAAGACTAAAATGTCCAGTTAAGTTAACAAAACTTAACTGTGTGGTTTTAGAGGAATTTTAATCCAGTGGATAACGTATTTTGGAGCTGAGGTAGAAGTATATGCATTCAATTAATTTATTTATTATGAAGCAATGTGCTGTTTATTTTTCCCTCATTCCAGCATGAAATATGAAATATCTCCATTGGTCGTTGAATATTTCTGCCTCTTGACTTGTGATCAAAAGGTGCTGATTTTGTGGAAGACTGATGGTTGGGCTGTTGTCTCAGTATTTTAGAGGGCTTTTGAAACTGTCGATAGAATATTGCTGGTAATTTGGTGAAGAGAGTTTATTGTTTGATGTGGACATCTACATTTGTGTATATTTTGCCCCATGTATGCATGTGCATGTTATCATGTATTTATGAGTTTACATATGGTGCATTTACATGTTCTCAAACTCTCAATGGACAATTCCACACTTTTTATTTACTATTAATAGAATAAAAAATCCTCTTACTTTTAATTTAGTTTCCTAGACTGTTTCTAATGTGTCAAGTTTTTGGTTCTAGGTGGAAGTATTTCGGAAACAACTTGAACTTGCAAAAGAGCTGAAAAGACCAGCATCTGTTCATTGTGTTCGAGCATATGGTGATCTTCTTGAGACAATGAAGTATGAACCTTAGTTATTTTGCTCCTGTTAAAGGCTCCCTGCTTGAATAATGATGAAAGGATGACTGAAAGATTTTCATTTTTAACTCATATAAGTTGGGATCATAGTCAGTGTTCACCATGCAATTCAGCTTTTGTATCTTGTTGAATAATGCAATTTGTTCAGTACTCGTATGCCATTGGGATCATATCTTTGCTTCTTGTCTGTGTACCAGTCGGGATTGCATGAGGGCCCAAGTGGCATGCACTTTTTTCCATAGTCCTTTCTGGCAACATTGCATCACTCTTTTCATGCTCAATGAAAATAAAGATTTCTTTGATTTGTGTTTTGCATCTGAATCATATTGTTGTTCATCCTGAATTCCATCCATTGACTAATGGCTTAATTAAAGGTATTTTATAAATCTGTCCTTCAAGGTTGTTGATGCTTTCCAAATGACTGGTTCTGGCTCATGTCTTCTCGACTTATATTGTTGTTAAAGTCATTAGTCTTAAAACTTGTATTTCCACAAGTTATATGTATAATACTTGCTTGCTGAGCCATTATAACTGTACTAAGCTTTGATACCTATGAATTTTAAATCATCAGGAGCATGGGACCTTTCCCTGCTGGTGTTATTCTTCATTCTTACCTAGGTTCTGCTGAGATGGTTCCTGAATTTTCCAAGCTTGGTGCATACTTCTCTTTCTCAGGCTTTCTTATGTCCATGAAAGTGCAGAAGGCAAAACATATGCTCAAAGCAGTAAGTTCAATTGCATTATTGTATCAATATATTCTATATGTCAAAATATTTAACATCTTATCTCCAAACTTATGCAGGTATCATCTGATAGAATTTTGTTGGAGACAGATGCCCCAGATGCCTTGCCAAATTCAGATATAAGTTCTCTGTTTTTGGTAGATGGACATGAATCTATCCCTGAAAGGACTCATTCCCCAGGAAAAAACACTGCCGGTATTTCTGATGATCATTCCCATGCTTCAAAAGATGCATTAGTATTGCCAAAGGAAACTCTTAATCATCCGGCCAATATCCACAATGTATGTTCTCTCTCTCTATCTCTCTCTCTCTCTCTCCCTGTGTGTGTGCAACAGTTCTAGGTCTCTCTTGCAGCGTATTGTGTTTATTTGCTTAAGGCTATCATTTTCATCAGCTAAAACATTCAACAATTTCCAGGTACTCAGTTATGTTGCATCTTTGCTGGACGTGAGCAAAGAAGAAATTGCAGAAGTGAGTTACAGAAATGCAATATGCATATTCTCGTTTGAAGGTTCAAAGGTATTGGAAAAATAGTTGCTGGAAACAGAAATGCTGTACCTGTTTGTTGTTAAATTGAATATTTGCTGGACATGACAACAGAAGAAGTTGCAGAAGCGAGTTATGCAATGCGCATATTCTCTTATGAAGGTTCTAGGGTATTGGAAAAATAGCTGCTGGAAACAGAAATGCTATGGCGGATGTAAATGTTGTGTCGAGCTATGTATGTTCAATCTTTCAACATAGGATGTCGGTAAGGGTGTTTACATGATGGGATCCCCACGCTCCAAATGGGACCACTCAAGTATTTTATTTGCTGGTGCAGTAATGTAGTGCTTGACATGGCAATGCTGCCCTTTAAGAAATGGAAACTGGAACCGCTCGAAACAATTAGTTGAATAAAAATTATCATCAGGGAGCTAAACTAGTACTAGCAAAATGTGAGAAGAGAAACCTGTTATTATTATTAGTAATATAACCTGCCTTTAACTGAAAGTATTCTTCATGATTAGCTAGATGCCTCACATAGACATACGTAAACAAACTTGTTAAACGGTTACACTAAAAATATTACTTATTAACAAACTTTTCTTGCGCCAACCGTTTTCAATGCTTTTTAATGTTTCTGATTTGCCTCTCTCTCTTGATGGGCTGCACCACAATTCCCATCCGTCCGACGCCTACATCCAGGAAACAAAAAAGGGCTACGCATGGATCAATCATCACCACCTCCATCACAAGAAAGGACAGGAGATTGTGCAATATACCTTGTTTCTGCCTTTTTCTTTTCTTGTATAGTTTCTGGTGGAGTTTTTCTTGGTCTTTACATTACCCTTCCGGCATATGAAACCAATCCCTGGTATCCCTTTGCAGGGTTGATTCTTGTTGGCATCCCATGGACATTCTGGTTCTTGACCTATATTTATAGATGTATCAGGCCAACCCGCACCCCATGTCAACCATGCAAGTCCATTGCAAGATCCACATCTGGTGATATGGAGGCTTCTGCTACCATTGCACCAGCAAATCCATCATATAACGAATCCCATTTATGTTCAAATCCGCAGTCTCCTGATGATGGTAAGCGCCATGTTCATTTTGGGGGTGTCATTGTAATTAGTGAATATGATAATGATGATGATGATCATCATCATGATAATCATGATGATAATAGCACTAGTGATGACCAAGATGTACGTGATGGTGTCCTCAGGCATTCAGGAGGTGTTCATGGAAACAGCACCTCATCAGTACATGAGGAAGGGAAGTTGGCTGATTCTAAGGAAAGTGAAATGCCATTAACACTCTCTAGCTCATCTTGATAAAAAAATAAAATGTGTGGAGATGAAATATAAAAGGATATCCTGAATGAAGTTTGTGTTCAGTTTCTCATGAAGGGTGAATTACCGGCCATTGATTGTGTTATTGGATGATGTAAAGGACATTGAAAGGGAGAAATGGTTAAAAAGTGCCAGAAGCTCTCTTGCAAGTGAAGGGTGAAAGGGAAGGACCTAAAAGTCATATTTTTCTTTTGAAATTGCGAGAACCATGTGATGTCATGACAATGAGAAATGGGAAAATGCGAAATATGTGTAATTTATATAGCTTTATTTGTGAAGAATATAGGTATCAATTTGCAAAAGGAATTACTTGTATGTGATCATGATTGATATTTACAAATAATGGTTGTTGAAGGAAAAAGAAAAGAAGAATGTCTCACTTTCTGCAATGTATTACATTTTTAACTTCCCATTACGGAGAATCTTGCTCTTCTTGAGTATTCTATGAGTAGTAGTACCAGAACAATTCCAGAACGAACCACGTTTAAATAAGAATGAAATAAAGGCGTCCAATATATGATGAGTTTGCAAGAGTTAAATAGACTAACTTTGAACTTTGGTATCATCTAATCTTTGTTCACATAACAGAAGCTAAGCTGCATTTAAGGCTAGAGTCATATTATTCATAACTGGCAAAAAGATGAATCTAGTTAGTTCTTGGAGTCGTATAATTTTGGATGCACCTTCTTCTTCTTTTTCACTTGGCAGTTGCAATCAGGAATGCTAGTCTTGCACCCTAACTTCCTCTTCATTTCCTTCCACATGCTAATCTTCCCTTTTCTCGTTTTATGCTTGCTGCAACCATTCTCTATTTCTTTCCTCATTTCATAGCTTTCTCTTTCTAGCTCCTCTACTTTGATGCTCATTTTCTCCATTTCACTCCTTACTTCTTCCTCATCGAAATCCACTTTAGCCTCATTCTCCTCCTCTTCATCCACCTCCACCCTTCTCAAATTGTCCTCAAAAACCTGAACCTCCTTTGCAATTGCATCTCGTTGCTCTCGCAGCTGCAACTGTCCAACAAACAATACCTGCACCACAAACCTCAGTGGCAGTCTTTCGTTCTTCGTAGCATGTTCGCAAGCTTCAGGTGACATTTTATGGCAATCCAAAATCCTGCATACCTCCATTCTTTCCATTTCAGTTAAATACTTGTGTTTGTCCAGGTAAATGTCAATAGCCCTGTATATTCCATCAGAGTGCTTTTTTATTCCTAATGATGCTGCCATCGACATCTCAGCCAGGGCTGTAAATGTACCTATCTTCAAGTCTATGTCACTTGCAACCTCCACCAAGAACTCTTCAATAAGTTCTGCCACTGCAATTAGGCCATACCCATTAGAACTACTGAAATTTCCATAAAAATGCCTCAGAATCCTCCTAATGCATTCAACATCATATTGCATTTCCTTTGTATAGTCTTGAGATGGTATTAGGAGGTCATTGACCGTTGCCTGGTCTAGTTGCTTCCCAATCCTGATCTCTAATCCATTTCTGCAATCATTGCTAGATTCCCAGGATATTGCAAACTTGAGCAGTGTGAACAACATTGTGCTAGGAATAAGTCCTTTCTCATCAGGCAGAAGACGTTCAACTACTTCTATCACATCCTGTTGAGAGTTTCTGTAAAATGACGTACCATCATCCTTTCCTATGCCACTGGAGAAAACCCACTTCTCTGCATACCTACAAACTGATGCAGCCAGATACTCTGGTGGGATTCCTTCCTTAAACATTGCCTGAATGATAGGCTGATATAACTGAAGAGACAATGTTGCCAAATCCTCTGGTTGCCAATCAAGATCAAAGAGCCGCCTTCTTGCATTTGGTCTATAGCCTTCCTCCTCATCCCCACTATCCTCATCACATTTTGAGCTCTTGATTGGATCCCCAAGAAGACGGGGATTATCCAGCGCCTTTTCGACAAGAGACTCTAAACAAGCATTAAACAAACCTAATTGAACTGCTTGTTGAAGTGACGTACCCACCGAACGAAAAGCTTTAATCGTTTCATTCCAACTAGGAAGGACTTTTTGTTTAAAGAAAATGAGAGCCTTCTCTAGCAGATTGTCATTACAATGACTTTCAGTCATCTCCAAGTAGTAAGCAATACAAGTGAGAGAGATGACATTCTCCGCAGAGAAATTGAGGTCAAATCCATGGCAGAATCTTGCAACAAGCTCACAAGTTTCTTGATCAGCCGGAATATCTTGGAGAAGGATAGAGAGGTTTTCTTGGGGATTTTCTTTTAGCAAGGCCGCTACTTTGGCTGATTTTGCTGCTAGAAGTTCCTATAGAAGAAATGAATTCGATCAATATACTCAAGAATTACTATTTTAATGAAAATGTAAATGAAGAGGATAAGAGTGTGGAAAAGAAGCTCACTCTGTCTAGATTGAAGGGCAAACCATGACCATAGAGGTGCAGTTCTGATGAAGATGTAGGCTTAGGCAACCTGAAATGAAACAAAAATGTGGAAGCATAAATAAACAAGAAAGAAGTGAAAATACTGAAAGATTTTTCTTTTGGTACATAAAAATTAAAGAGTTACTATAGCATAAACACTTGATCATTAGACTATTAGCTGAATAGTAAAAATAATGAAACTAAAAGAAAAATATTACCAAGATGATGTGTTCCTTTTGGCCATTCCTTGACTGAGTTTAGAGTAGTGCAAAGGTAGTAGAAGAGAAGTTCCACCAAATTATACTGAAAAACCGGATTAATAGTAGATCAGCTTTTATCAATACCCCTGATCCTTAATTAACAACTACAAATGTTTTTACTGCATGTAGATGATGAGGTCAGTTGGCATTGTTTGGTCTTGGAGTAGGAGGAGAAGGTTAGTTTTGGTCGAGAAGTTGGTTTGTGCTACTCGAGGAGGAACCTCCTCGAAGAAAAATTCCAACGTTCAAAAATCAAAAAGATTTTATCCGATATATGTGGGTTTCTGTTATTATTATTATTGTTGGTATCATACTGGAGGACGTGTATTTTCCTCATTATTATGATGCATGCATCTATGATTTCGTGTTAGCAAATGATCTCTAGCCGAATGGCTAGAGATGATGTTCCGCAACCATGAGATTGCGGGTTAATTTCCATCGTGAGCGTGGGTTCATTTAAATCTCTCCTTTCCCTATTAACACTAATCTATCGGAGCTCTCATTTTATCACATGACAACGATTCAAAAAAAAAAAAAAAAAACAATCTATGATTTCTTGTTACAATTAAACTTCATTTATTGAGAAAACAGGTTTAAACAATCTATCTGTCTATCTATCTATATCACCGTTCTCGTTAATTAAATTCCATTCCATTGGGGAAGAATGTTTATCCAATCTATCAACCTATGATCTATATCATGGAGAAAATGGCCTTCTTAAGTGAGGGTTTTAGTTTTGATTACATCATTTGAAATACACTAACTCCAAATATTGGGATAGAAGTTCAGAGATCCTTTCCAGTTTTATAATTTCAACAAGTGTTAATAGGATTTTTTTCTTTAGATACATCAGTTGGAAGTCTTACGTTTACTTCTACTTACAGTTAACATTTAAACTTCTACTTCTACTCGAACTACACCTTGCTTCTCTTTTTCTGTCTTGTACTCTCTCTACTGAGTTGACTTACAGCCAAGCAATTTCCAGCCTTCCAAGATAAAAGTCCCATATTAGATCTGATGGTAGCATGGAGCCTGCCAAAGGTCAACATTGCCAAATGTTTTTCCCTGATTGTCCATCATGAATTACAGCTAAACTTGCTGTTTGCCCACTGAACCAAACGGATGCTCTGCCATAATTTCTCAAGAATTTTGAGCTGCTCTTATTGCTGTCTCGATCAAACATTTCAATTGGAAAATATTATAAGAGAAACCCCAAATGCCATTTCTTACCTCAGATTAGAACATATTAGAATTTGTTTTTTTTTTTTTCTTTTTTTTCAAAAAGGCCTCTTATCAGCTTATGATATTTGGTGCAGCCAGTCATATACAGCATAATGCAAACTAGCCAGGACTCTTGATTCACTTGATTGATGTTATTGCTGATGAGAAAACACACCAACAGGATGATGATCAGATTCTGATACCATCCAGGCAGTCCAAGAGAACATGTCAAATGCCAGGTCCACACTTTGCATACATGTTTTTAACGCATCTCAAGCCATGAAAGGGTCCTTCTCAAGGATCTTAGCTTAGAAGCGGGTCCAAGTATCATGCCATCCCCAGCCAACCACTCCACACAGAGTCCAAGAGGAGAGTTGGAATCCTTGGAATGGAAGAAACGAGGTTTTAGATGCTTCTGAGATCAAAAGAATAGAAGCCCACCCAGCCCTCTATCTCAGTGTCAACAGAGGGTAAGAGGAAGGGCAAACGGATCCATGCTTTTAGTGACTGCAAATGGGAGGTTATTCGTAACCAGAACTTTCATTCTTCCACTGAACTTCAATTTTCAAGAGCGATGCAGTGCACATAATTATCCCTGCAACCAACAAAAATCCTGCCACCAATCATCACTGATGAAGAGAATATGTCTCCTGACAGATCCAACCTTCCAATTTCTTGAACAGCTTTTTTATCCGGTTGATTTGCATTTCCTGCGACATCCAAATTGATACGAAGCAAATGTATGCTTCCAGAACTTGCACATACGCAAACCAATCTGGAAGATGACATGGATATATACATCAGATAATGTATTTTAAAATTCTTACAATTTTCAGTGGTCTCCTTACCTGTCTGACACAAGGGAGAAATCAGACACCAGCTGCAAGTGTTCATCAATATAAGCAGATGCAGTTATTGAATCTCCAACATTGTACTCCCAGAGCAGTTCTCCTTTTTCCTGAGATGAACCTTGGGAATCAATAATGTGCAATGAAAGTGAAGTGAATAGGTAAAAACAATATTCTGAAGTATGCAATCTATTGAACATATGCAGCAGTATTTTGTCAGATCATAAATTTAAGATCGATATACCAGAAATTAACAAAAAGGATAACAAGAAAAAAGAAAAAAACTTTAAGTGAGCACATTATCATAAAACATGAATTGCATAAACAAACTGAAATATTTCTCTTTTTGTTATCAAATCATAAAGGGACTCTATTTTAAATGAATAGTTTTTTTATTCAGAGACATAAGACATAACACCAATTAATAGGAAATTTGACACCCACTAACAGAGAACTACTATCACCAGTTACCTAGATGCCTTACAGAGCAACAAGACACAAATATGCTGTTAATGCAAGGCCTTAAACAATATAAAATATCAGATAAGACACCCAACTTCCACTTTCCGTATTTCATCAAGTTCCTTTGAGTTCTACTTTTCTTTTATCTTCCTCATTTCAAGGACTTAGACTGCTTAGCACTGAGTTTGTGAAAGGGACATGGCAACAGATTTCAAGTTGTATGCCCTCGTTGGTCTATTTTCTGTCTTTATCTTTAAGAGATCATGGCCCCATATCATAGCTAGAATCTCATGAACCTCATGGAAACCACATACCATGAAAACAATTTGATTCAGGAGATTTTGAGCAAGATCAAATGAGGAAATAAAACTAACTAGACAATATGACTACAAGGAATTGCCTGTCAAAAGATTAGAGACCAAACTGTCTTCTCTTTTCCTGTCTTTCCTTTATGAGCTTACTTCTATAAAGAGACATGTTCAATGAGTAAGAGCAGCATCAGCTAACTATCAAAAAAAATAAAAAATAAAAAAAAAAGGAAAATCAGCTATGTTCATTCTGGAAGTAGTGGTTGAAAAGTATCAGCAACAAAGCACAAAATCTAACATGCATATTGGAACACAGTTAATACTGAGCCCTACCATTTCGAATGAATATACACTTCCATTTCTTGAACATATCAATGCCTGTATCAAAATATCGGGAAAAAAATCTTTACATCAGCAAAATTTTCACAGCCAATGCTTGTTTCAAATTCTCATGTGATAAGAAGGAAAATCAGTAATTAATGTTAGAAAAAACAGAGAAAACATCCCCAAATAATTGCAGTTGAATAATTCTACTCAACTGTTCATTCTGAGAAGTGCAAGGTTATGTGAATGTTGTAGCTGACTCACTTAAGACATACCAAGACATGGAAAAACATTATCATAGATAGGCAATTCAAACAGTATTATAACTCATTAATCTTCTGTTCGGGCTAATTGGTATTGAATTGTAAATTTCTAGGAATCACTCAGTTTGAGACTTTAAAAATTGATGGGTTAATTGTTACAAGAAGCTTCCAATCTTAAAGAAAATAAAAAAAATAGTAAAAGGAAGCATGTATGGTTATAATTAACCCAGAATGGATCACACATGACAGCTGATCTTCCTGGAGTGACCAGGATTCCAAATGCATCATCAGATTTTAACAGCAGGAAGAGTAACAGTTCCTTTTCACTAATGAATTGCTATAAAATACTTCTGTTTTTCAAAGTTGCAACTGGCACAACAGCCATATCATATTAGAGGCATCAGGAATTTAAACTGGTCAAGAGCTCTTTGTAATGAAAAAGTAGATAATCATGGTAGTAAAAGCATGCTTTTTTTTTTTCTTGAGAAGTGTGTTTGGTTATTTTATTTAGAGCCTTCTCATGATTCTCAACTTTTTTATTTCATTAGAATTGCCAAAGGTTTTATAGCAGGATAAGTAGTGGGATGCATTCATGGAACTGTCTTTTATGCAGTCATGCTATTTTAGCAGTCTCCTCTAGCATAGTTAGAATTATTGAGGATTGATAGCTTGAAAACCTTAGATATGGCTTGTTGATTAGGGTTTTCTTGCTCTACTGCTCTATTCTTCTATGCTTAAATTAATCTGCTCTTTTGCTTGCAGTTATCTTCCACTTGTCCTTTTTCAGCCTTTTGAGCAGCCCAAACTACAAAATGCACTCGGAATCTGAAATTTCAGACCTAAACATAACATTCTTCAACTCATTCACTTCTATAATCCCACATTTCAAATCCCTAAGCTTCAAATCCTTGTTTCAAATTCCTATTTAAAAAAAAATCTCTGTTTCATCAAATATCCTGATTTTATACTATATTTGCAATTTTAACATGATTGTCATCTCCGTTCAATTTTCACCTTGTAACTTGCATCAAATACAAAAGTTACTGGTAAAAACAATTCTTTTACTATGCACTCCTTACATGATAAAAGTTTCATCTGTCGGAGGCAAAAGAGAGAGAGAGAGAGAGAGAAAGAACAAGATAAAACAGCAATTTTATACAGAAATATAAATAATCATTTATTAAAACTAAAAAGAAGATGAAATCATTACCTGAGAAGGAAGCACGCAAGATGTGCAAGCTCCTGCAAATACAGGACCACCGGTTCTATACTGAAAAAGACAATGACTTTCACAATAATGGATTGAAAATTTTTCCACAAAGAAAGCCAACATGATAGAACTACAGCCACTGAAAAGGATATATAACAAAAATTCCAACTAGTTTTGCTAGGAAAAGGAAACTGCAGCATATATATATATATATATATATATATATGAGTGAGAGAGAGAACAACTTCTTTCTTGGTTCACAAGTATCTGCCCAAAGAATTAGAGAATTGCTCTAATAAGAGAACAAAATATTAAAAGATTCTACATCCCCAAAAAACTTTCAGTTCAAGGGATAGGATGTTTTAAGAGATAATACGTAGATGGACATTAGTTGATGTGATCAAGAAGGTTAAACAGTGATAGATCTCATTAAAAAAGCAGCCCTAAAGCATGCAATACGGGGAACAGGGATCCATTAAGCTTACCGACAGCGATTGAGGCTGTATTGAAGTTTTGGATTCAGGTCAAGGCAGTGTTATATAGGGTTTAGTGCTTTCTTTGAGCACTGCATATATGATTGCATACTAAAATTTTCAAAATTCCTAGTAAACATGATAAGCACTGTATATGAGTAATCTATATTAATATTATAAGTCAATTACTAAAGTATCATATTAATAAATGGCCATTTTTGCAATGGAAAGGCAACGGTATTAATGACTAGTAATAAATAAAATGATATCAAATTTGCAAAAGCTAATTTACCTTTCATTGAGTCAAATGTTTTATATATAAACAAAACTTTTTTTAAAAAAAATTACAACCTCACATAGAATTTGGGAGAGATATTGACATAACATTTGACCAAGAAATTTGTTGAAGAAAGATAGTTCATGTACACCTACAATGTCCAGTTCAAGGGAGGACAGAATAGAAACCCCATTTCTACCCAGAGAAATCATGGATGAGTATGACTAGCATGGAAAAGTTCTTTTTATTTTTGTCTAGTTTAAGGAGAGAATCTATATGGTATTTCTGAATCCACTTTCTTAGATGCCTCAACAAATTGGTGTGGGTAAAGTTGGAGGCTATAAAATATGATATGCAAGATCTAGGGAATAAGAACTTGAAATGGGATATAATGCAATAGCATAATTGCATACCCGCCAGATGATGGATCCACCTGAATCCAATGCAACAATGTTCCCATCCACTAAACAACAAATAACTGCACCAAAAGGAAAAAAGATGTAATGATAATTTATAACAAGATTAATCCTTCCACACATAAAATTAGTAAAATGAACGATATACATACCATTACCATGTGGAGAACCAACTGCAAGTGACCCAAATACTGGCACTTCTAGCTCATGCTGCCATAAAGTATAAAATCGCAAAGCCTGCATTTGAACAATAAAGCCAAATAAACAAAGCATTTTAATAGTATCTAATCTAAAAAGGGTGTCCTGCTGTACAATAGCATGAGGTCTCCCAAACTGTGGACTTTGGGTAGGGTCAGTGGTATGTATCCATCTCCCCGCATTTGCAAGGAGGCTACTTCCTTCCTTTGAACCCGTGACCCCCTAGTCACAATGAAGCAGCCATAGCGTTGCACAATAACAGTATTGAAAGTAAACACACAATTTTAGCTAGCAACTACACCCAGGAAACTACACAATCTTGTGACCTGTTCTTTATTACCCATAAATAGGGGTGGCTTCAACTAGAACTGCTTTATTGATAATGAGCAAACTCAAGCTCATATGAGGTTGACTCAAAGCTAAAGAGACTGGCTTAAGAAAACATAATATATAGAAGATGCATTTAAACAACATTGAGGAAAGTGGAAACAGTTCACTTACGCAATATAAGGAAATATGTTTATAAAAATTTATATTTTGAATGTTAGAAATAACTAAATGCAACTGATTGACAAGTAAAATGCATTAAAAAAATAGTTGGTTCAAGGTACTGTATAGTCACATCCAACTACTCAAGGGGCCAAACTCAAGCTCACAAACTAAGCAAGTTGAATCAATCATGAATACGTCCTCAAGCTGAGTTTGAGCTTACATGACGAGACTCTAGTTCAAAATGAAGTATGAGTCTAGCTTATGCAATATAGTCAGCTTAACTCCACTCAATTTCAGCCCAATACAGGTGATGCACCAACAATAACAGCAGCAATAGCAGGGACCTATCAAGCATGGGTACTTCAATTTTGGGCATGTATATACTTCTCTGATATGACATTAGATACGTGTATCACGCTCCAATTTTTTTAAAAAATTGTGTCCCATGTTCATATCATGTCACGTCGGTGTCATCGTATCTGTGCCCATGCAATATATGAGGGCAGGTTAGATGCAATAGTGATCAGCAAAGGCAGCAGCAAAATGACAGTTTAAAATGATTTGTATTCTCCCACCACTTTCTTGCTTTTTTATTTGTAAGATTTGAGCCTCAATGTTTAAGCTCGTTGACTTTCTTTTCTTGTTGCCTTTTTAGTAAAGATTTGTAAATAAGGTCATTCAGATAGGCCTCCCTATCATAACTAAATCCAATGCAATAAGTCGGATGGCATTCAGAACCCTTTATAGTTTTACATCCAACTAAGTCAAAAGCCATAATTAGTCTCCCAATTCTAAGCCAATCCAAATCACCCAAACCTGAACATTTTTCAAGAAATCCATGCTTAGGCATTGACGAACAAGTAGTCTAACCATATAGGCTTAGGCATTCCAGTCACAAAGATATTGGGGTAAAATTAGAGCAGCCTTAGTGAAATCTTGGCTATGGAAAAAATTAAAGAAAGAAAAGGAACAGTTGAAATGTGTAATACCTTAATGGATATAGCTGTCAGACGACCACTAGTAGAAGCCACATAAAGTGTGTCACGCACCTAATAAAAATAATTAATTATCAAATCAGATGATAAACTAAAGATGATTCAGTACACATTGGTTTTACTGTAAGCTAACATAAAAGTAATGGCAACATAATTTTATTTCAATATTTGGAATGAGAAGGGGTTATAAGGTGGGGACAAGTCCAATGATCCAACAATATGAATTTCTCTAGCTATCTTTTTTTTTTATATAATATTGAGTCCAGAAAACAGATTATAAAAACTAAGGAATACCAACATGAAGCAAATTAAAGTTTTAGATGATATTTATTCTGGGAAATATGAGTACATAACTGAAAAATACGCAAGAAAACTGTCATGAAATAAGAAAGAACGAGAATGGATAGCATCAAAAGTGTGCACGGGTCAAGAAGAAATATATGAGATAATAAGAATGTAAGCCAATAAATTCTGCAATCAGAACAACATAAACTCAAAATCAACCAAAATCACACTTAATACGGATCAATGATGCACACTGTTCCGTGAAGTCATAATCAACACAAATTGGCAGCTCATGAAAATTGAACACAAATATTCACCTCATCAATTGCAGGTGACCCAAATACACTCCCACCACATTTGAACTTATAAATACAGCAATGATTTCTGTAGTCAAGAGCATATAAATGGTGATCATGGGAGCCACACCTGCAGATATTTTTCCTCAAGATCAAATACTTATTACAAATGAAATAAGTGTTCAACAACATTTGCCACACAAAATTTTTTTAAGAGGACAATGAATAGATTGAAAATGAAATGAGCTTTAAAAACATACACGGAGCACTGTTACAGTTTTTACTGTTTCTGTTAACAATATTCCATATGCATCATGCCTGAGAGTTATATGAAAAGATGAGGGGTTCAACGGCTTTAGTCAAACAGGTTCCACCCGTCAAAGATATTGGAGGCATCCTCCAGGATAAAAGGTGACAAATTGAAAGGAGGTTGTCCTTGAACTGGCCTATGAGTTTATGCGTGCAACTAGTGAAGCAATAAATGGTGTCCTGGAGTATATAGAGCAGCCACACTGAAATCTTGACCCAGTTGAAAGAAGTGGAACTTCAGGAAGAGAAAATCATCAAAAGGAAGCAGAAGATTTGCCAACATTTTGTTTTATTTTAACCAATCAATTAAGGATATTGTTTTAATTTTGTTTATTCCTTTTCTGTTATCAAAGAAAATTTGAACATTCCGATTCAGAATTCTTACAGGGAGTAATTTGTGCAATTGTATGTGATTATGAGTTTTAGAATATTAGCTAAGGGACTTCTGTATTCAGAGATACAAAAAACGCCAAATAATGCCAGTATTACTATTAGGCAGCAGTAAGTACTGTTGGCAATTTTGAAGAGCATATTGTAATATCTTTTATCGTCTCTTCCCATCTCTCATTCCTTGTTGTTAATAAGTAAAAAAGACCAAGAAAGGGCACCAAATAGTGAAGCACAAATTGAGGATTTCCCTCAGTCCTAGTTTTGGGCTTTGTTAACTTCTTGCTCCTTTGCTGTTCCCCTTTCTTACTCTATAGTTCTACTTTTTGCTTTAATTCCATTTCTATTTTCCAAATTTGATTAATCCCAAACTAGATGGAGGAGGTGCGATATGTGGTCAAACAGAAATGTTGAATTCACTTTCAAATGTCATTAAACGGCGGGTGAAAAGCAGCCATACATGGTCCACTTGTTCCACTACAGCAAAAGAAAATTCAATCTCTATCTTAAATAAAGCAACAGAAAGGAAGCACAATAAAATCAGGTGATAAAAACATAAATACAGTCCAGAATATTTACCAGATTAATTGTCTGCATATATCCACAACTGGCTGGCACTTCACCTTCATCAAATGTTGTGTGAAAATTAACATCAGTGGGGAATCAAAAATGAACTTCTTAAATATGTATAAATGGATAAAAGAACCAGAAGAAATCTTGTTCTTTCTTCCAAAATAAAAAGGGAAATTGTGGCAGGGGAAACAATATTACACGGTAAGAACTTTGAAGTTTGTTACATAGATTTGAATAAAATCAAGTTACAAAGGTGCAAAACGTTTCTTTGGACATTATTGGAACTTGAAAGAGCATACAGAAAGACAAACTACAAAGATTCCATAACTCACATTTCTCCATCATATCTTCTTTTCCATGAAGATACTAACCAAAAACTATATACCAAAGCTCCATAATCGTATAACGATATATCTCGAAGCCCAACACAAAGTGAAATTGGACCAGATTTTAAAACTGTGTCATTTAGTAAGAAATTAAAAAAAAAAAAAGATTAGCTTTATTATAAGGGTTGGAGTTCATTTTGCTTATATAAATATTTTTATGAACTTTTTGCCTTTAATTGCTGCTGATTAATTTCATAATAAAACTAAATATTAAGAAAATTAAAGTTCGACATTTGTTTCATTGTTGTACATCATCAAACTGGCTAGAGAACATGAAGCCAGCAAACTGACAGCTTCTAGTAGAAGTAAATTGATTTGCCCGCTTAAGCAAGAAAAAAGGAGAAAGATGGCCATTTAGTGTCATACCTCACCACGTGTTTGGAAAGTCCAACAAGTATTTCCAGTGAAAAAGTCAAGAAAATATATTTTCCCTTCGTAGCATCCCACTACAATCTGCTAATATATAAAAGATATTAAACACCCTTACAATGATCAATAGAAATGGAATAACATAGTGAATCATGCACGATAAGAAGAACAACCTGAGAAAAGTCAGCAACAATTGCTGCTGAACATTCAACTCGTCCTTGTAGTTTGACTTCCCACCGGACAGAACCACTACGCCAAATTATGTTGCAGTATAACCCCAGAGTTAGAAGATAAACAGCTCATGTTAGTGGTAAAATTCTCATGAATCATGAATATGAAAAATGATGCTGGGATTTTAGAGAATATTTAATAGCACGAAGTTGCAATTTCTTTTCTGGATGAACATGCAATAAAAGGTAATTGTAATATGAAAATTTTGTATTCTTACAAAAGAGAATAAGATGATAAATTGGAATATGGAATTAAAACACAAGGCAACCCTATCTGCCATTTAGCACATCACTTCAGTCATGCCCGCTAAACCAGAGCAAACATTGCATGTCCAAAGATTTACATTAGTTCCACAGAACATTTTATCTATGGAATTTGAAATCGCATAATCTAGGATAAGAAAACACTCTCCTATTTCACTAGTGTTCATCTGTAAGATTCTGCATCAACACCAGACAACTGGTAAAACTCATATTTCTTCTTTTTTATTTCTTCTCTCAATGCAAAGTCAATGCTCTATACCCTAAACCCCCTACAAATATCCTACCCATGACTGATTTTAAGCGAATTAAGAAGACCCTAAAAGGAGTTCCTCATGCTACTCTATTCTTTCTTCTCTCATTCAAACATTACAACATGATGTTTACAAAATGATAATGATAATAGGATGGCAACAATATATAACTAACATTTATTTTTCATGAACCACCAAAAATGCCTTACCAGTCGGCATTAACACAGATAAACTTATGCGAATGAGATCCAATAAATAAATAAACATCTTCGTCCTTAAACACAACGAGTGGTGATGCATCCACACAAGACTCCATGTAAACCTTCCACAATTCCTGCATTGGAGAACCTTTTCTTTTTGTCAGAACTTCTGCTGGCCAAGTTAATTGATGGGTGTGTCTCAACCTACACTCACCTTCATACCTAACCTTGTTGCACCGGCTCAATGAACATGAGATTGGTATCAAAGAAGACCAACGATATTTATGAGTGAGATCAACACATTTTGTAGAAATGTGTTTGTCCTCATCAACCTTAAAACGCTTGAGTACTGCAGTATTATGATCATTCCGCTGATGAAGATTACTGGGAGTTGCTGAATTACGAGAATAAGACACATTCCAGCTATGTGATTTCAGATTTGATTTCCAGCTAGTATCAGTTCTAACATCTATGTTGTAAGATTCTCTATTATCTAGGAGAGCATTGTGAAGCTTAGATGGAGTAGGAAATCTATAAAGCAATCTCATATTGATTCCTAGATTATAAGCAACCTGTGCTGCAGTAATGGAACTGCCACCCAACGTAAAGAAATCATCATCACCCAAAACATCTTCAACCATTAAAGCATCACAAAATGCCTGTAAAAAAAAAAAAAAAAAAGAGTTATAATGACTCACTCAATGGAGCAAACTGGTAGATAATGAGAAAATTTGAGGACTCTTAGTCCAAAAGACTTGGTGCCCATTTACCAGAAGCAAAGAGATCTGAAAAGTTTAAAAGTTCTTGCAAGTGCAGGGCAGACCTTTTTTATAATCCGCAAGCAATCACTGGTCTCGGTAATTCCAATCTTATCTTGGGCATGCATGGTGAAAAATGCTGAAGTGGCCAACAATGCATAATCAACTTTTCCACTGGAAGAAATGGGCAAAGATTCTGTGAACACAAAATGATTAGGAATCATGGCAGAAGGAACTTTACCGACCATCCAACTTCTAATTGCAGATCTGACAGCATCACCAGATTTTTCTTTATCTTTTAACAACAAAAAAGCTTCAAGGACCAAAAGCTCCCCTGGACCTTCACAAGAAATCACAGCAGCATCAACAACGTCAGGATGTCCCCTGAGTGTATTTTCTATCTCTTCCAAGGCTACTCGTTGCCCGTTAACCTTTATCCTCCGATCAGTTCTCCCTAAGAATACCAAATCACCACATTGAAGCATTTGTGCAAAATCACCAGTTCTATAATATACTTGACTGCCACAATCATCCACTGGACAGTTACAGATGTTCTTATTCTTATGCAATTTTACACAATCAAAAGTCGTAACTGCATGCTTAGAAGAGTAACCACTGCAAACACAGAGACCACTAACACATATCTCTCCCTGATTGGGTGTGTCAGTTTCACCAACCAGTTCTACATCACAGTTAGAAATAGGCACACCAATCGGAACACTTTTTAGCATCTCTGTCTCCAAGATCACTGGCAACCTCTTGCAATCAAAATATGTACAGTCACCAGATACCTTAATTCAAAAGTTGAGGCATTTTCAGACAGATTTTTTTTTTTTTTTTAAAAAACAAAAAAAAGAGATGCAAATAAGAGGGTAAGAGGAAGAGATATTGTGTCCAGAAGTAAATCACTATACATGAAACCATATAAAAATGTGACAACCTCTGATCCAACCCACTGACATAAACAATGGCTGCACTAATCCTATTAAGCAGTATATATTGGCATAATAGGAAAAAAAAAAAAAAAAAGCTAACACATAAAGCATCAGTTCTGTTCTAAGTAACACGAAAACATAAACTTCATTCCATGATTTGTTGCAAAAATAATAATGAAGAACATGGATAATAAACTTCATTCCATGATTTGTTGCAAAAACAATAATGAAGAACATGGATAATCTAAAATGAAGCAACTATAAAAATGAGAATAAGCCTGAAGCAGGACAAAAGAATTGAAAATTTCCTTTAGAAAAAATAATATATAGCACTAAGCATGAGACCTAAAAAAAAATAATCAAAGAGAGATTCCAAACATCTAACCTCTGTACTCCCATATAAATTCAAAATAGAGGTCTTGGGTAATAAACTGGAGAGCACATCCCACAAGGATAAAGGAAATACTTCACCACTTAGCACTAGCAATTTCAGCGAATTTTGAATCTGCAATATATATTGACTTTGTAAAGCAGGAAGGATTGCTCGCATCAGTGAAGGAACAGCGATAAGCCTATTTATGCAGTATGCCTACAAGGAATAATCACACATTTTTAACTAAACTGGAAACATCAGTGAGAACATGACAGAGTTATAAGTACAAACAGTAATCAGATTATTGCAAAGCTAATTGTTGTTTGAACTCATCAGCTTAAACATGCCAGAAGGACCAATGAAAATGTCAGTAACAGTGCAAATAAGTACCAAAGGCAATCGGATTGTGGAAAGGCTAACTTTTGTTTGCACATATCAGCTTAAACATGCAAGAAGGACAAACATCCTATAGAGAAATTGAAACCTCAATAAGCAAATCTACCTGTAGATGATAGATGACAGAAAATGGGTCTTTTTTCAGCTGAGAGAAATGAGGTATAACCAACGTACAAGCAGCAAGCATAGCGCCAAGAAATTCTTGCAGGTGATCAATAAAGCTTATTGATGTTTTGAATAATAAAACTTCCTCTTCATGCAAGGGATACAATTCTTCCATCCACAGAAAGCGATTTAAAAGACCTGAAGAGGAAAATAGATCATTATATCAAATCACATGGCTCATATAAAATGAAAATTAGGGAACAGATGGGTACAATTGACCAAAACTCATGCATCACTCAGGAATGTGAAAATCATGTTCACATATTTCTCATCTTAAGCCAATAAGAAAACATAACTTAGGATTCAATAAGTAAGTTGTTAAAGCTTGTTTATCCTAATGCATTAGTATGTGCAGCAGATTAAAAGAGACACGCCAAGAAAGGATGAAATCAACAGATCAAAAGAGAGAAATAGAAGCAGTCCATTCATCTTGAAATGAACCTTTGGCTGCATTCTTTCCTTGCTTATTTCTTCAAATTCGTTCTGAATAGATTTATATGATGACGAGTCCCCAAAAAATGAAGTTACATCATAGACTGACTCAAAACAAATTTTAGAATTGCATGAAAACACTGTTCAAATCATTCCTGTTCATGGTATAATCAGTTCATTGCAGCAATTAATAAGTAGACAACAAATTTTTGGCATCAGATAAGCTACAATAAATGCATACCTTGTTCTCTGCCACACACTCCTTTGGGCTTTCCAGTTGATCCAGAAGTATACATTAAATAACAGAACAATCTTTTATCCTCTTTTTCACAAGGCCAACCCAATTGCAATGGACCAACATCCTCTTTTAGGCTTTCCTCCACAGAAAAATATAAGACAGGACAATTACTGCATTCGACAAGCCAATTCGATCCATCAACCTGGCTTGACCTACCTCTACCAAATGATGATTCAGAAGTAATAATGATATCAACCTCCGAATCAGAAACAACTGTCAAAATTCTATCTTTCGGCCAGGAAGGATCAAGAGGCAAGAATGCCTCTCCACACCTCAAAACCGAAAGAACAGAGATCATATACTCCACACAAGGTGGCATATATATCCCCAATATTTTTGGTCTATATACATTCTTATCATATCCATCTACTTGCTCCGCCTGGTCACAATCAGTACCCTTACCTGCAACATTTAGCAAACAACAAAAACCCTAAGTTGTAATTTAAGCCACAAATTTTTTTTAAAAAAAAATCCCAATTCTTATTGATTGGATTTGAGAACTGTTGAGCATTATTAGGGTACCGTTGCGGAGAATAGTGAGAAGGCGAGAGCTGAGGTAATTAACAGACTTAAAAATGTCGCCGAAAGTGAAATATTGGTCTCCGTCGTAAAGCGGTGGACCATAAGAAGTGGGGGACGAGGTGGCGTGGCGCCCACCACCATGTAATGGTGATGCGTGTATGGCAGCGATTTTTTTAGGGTTTTTGGAGGCTGATTTGAGGAACGCATGGTATAAGCAGCAATGGTGGTGTTGCTCTTCGTTTTTTCTACTACCAGCAGCTGCTCTTCGCTGGTACATTTCCTGTTGCTGGCTACCCACTACAGTGGTGGAGAGTTCGTTTTGAAAAATGCGAGTATATATAGCGGATGAAGTTCCGTTATTGTGGGCTTTGATTCATCAGTGAGCAATGGGCTTGTATTACAAAGTTTTTGGGCTTTGAAATCGAAGATTTATGGTTTGGGCCTAGTGCTTCTGGTTTGATGCCTGAGAGTTGCGACTCTAATTTCAAAATTCCGCTAGGGACATCCTAATGATAAGAAATTCTAATATCAGAAATTTTACCCAATCATAAAGTTTTAGTTATTTTTTTTCTATTTATCGGTAATATTTTGTAATGTTACATAAATTCATACTAAAAAATATATTATATAAATCTCTTTTTATTAAATGTTGATAGCTTACATAGCGAATTCAACCCAAAAATTTGTCCCAAGTGATAAAATTTTAAATCTCTATTATAATGTATAAGCCATTGCATGAATAAATTTAATTTATTTTCATTTAATGGCTCCATACAAATCAGA
Organism: Omphalea diandra; assembly: GCA_949677035.1. Lineage (NCBI taxonomy): Eukaryota > Viridiplantae > Streptophyta > Magnoliopsida > Malpighiales > Euphorbiaceae > Omphalea > Omphalea diandra. The sequence continues at coordinate 9,414 of CATIWR010317230.1, read as the reverse complement.
AGGAATTTAAGTTGGAGAAATAAACTATTCAACCCAAGTATATTTATACATGAATATTGAACTTGAACGTAAATTGTAGATTATGTATTGACTATTGTCAACAATTTTAAGGAGTACCAACACACGAACATATGAACAAACAAATCCATAGAAATAATACAAACAATCGACATGAAAATACACAAATTGGTAAGTATTCAATGGAATTTAATGCATTCAATATACATGCATAATGAGGATGTAGGTAAGTTTGTCAATTATCACAAACTAAACAAGACAACAATTTCTGAATAAAAGATTTGGGTGTTGGGTTGATAGGTGACTTGTCTGAAATAATAACCTCTTCATGTGCTCCACTTTCTCTAGCTTTCTCACATTCTTCACAGAATATCTTGAATGCACTCTCTGCATAATTTACAGCCTCTAAAACTGTCATGCCCTCCACAAGTTTGTGAGGGTAAATTTCCTTCTGATGATCTCCATTCAATGTTGCTGCCATTTGAACTAGTTCTTTTTGGAAGTCGCTAATGTTTGCGTCCTCTTTTGACGGCCCTTCGCGCAGTTTTACAGGTTCAGGCAATGTAACTGTAAAATATATATGCATTGAAAGATGAGGTACAAACAATCAATACATAAGATGTTAGAAAAACTAGTGTTATAAGATTTATAGGTAGATAAGCTCGAAAACTTAAGATCAACTCTATGTTAATTGAGTCGAGTTTAAGTTCAAACTTCTTGAGTAAATTAGCAAGTTGAGTTTTTAAGTACTAAAATATTTAGAATTAGGAAGCTAATATTAAACATACAGATATAACCTAGCAGTTATGTGCAACACTTTCTTGAGCATTGATCGAGCTTATTCGATCTTAATTTTTAGCTCAATTGAGCTTATTCATACTTATCTAAAAATTTTGTATACAAATAATCAAGCTAAGTTGAGTTGAGTTCAAATATTTTATCGAGTCAAACTTGAGTCCAATTTCAAATTTTATAATCAAATTGAACCAAACTTAAACTTTTCGGTATTTTAACTCTTTGACTCGATTAAATCCCGACTTGCAGGTTTACCTGGACAATCTGTTCTCGGGGTAGTTCTAGTCAAAACACCCTCAAAAGTGCCAGCCCATGCGTCTCTCTTAGTCAAAAATGCGTTCAAATTGAAAAGCTTTTTAACAGTTGCTGCAATTGAGGAATGCTCGTACTGTGACGTAGGATATGGTCCTGAAGGTCCATGCAACACTGCAGCATTTTTAACAGAAACCTATTTTAGATTACTTCAAAATCAAGAAAATTAATTATTACAGTGCATTTCTAATCATCATATGCCTCAAGTTGCTAACTTTTGTGCTGGTACATTCCTTAAATTTTAATATATGTGCGCACCTGTTCCAGGCTCAATCCAAGGAGAGATTAAAAAGGCAGGAACTCTAACACCAAGACGATCAAACTTGAAGAAATATGGTGGAGGACCAACAAGGTCATCGGGACTAGGGACGCCTGTGGTTGGAGTAGGAACATGATCATAGAAACCACCATGTTCATCATATGTGATTATGAACAAAATTTCATTCCATTGAGGGCTAGCTCTTAGTGCTTCATATACTTCTTTCACAAATTTCTGGCCTTCTGAGACATCGTGTGAAGGATGATCGTCATTTGCAGGTATCGATAAAACCTCAAAAAATCTTTGCTCAACAACCACATAGTTTGGTAGCTTCCCTTCCTTACAATGGTTCTTGAAGTGCAGATCAAATTGGTGGAAGTTCTTCAAGTATTTCAACTTTCTAAGGTTCCTATAGGCAACAAGTGTGGAGATTAGTTTCATTAATGAAGAAATAAGAAAAGAGAGTCGTTAAAATGAACATCGACATGTGCAATGAATAAAGATTATTTAATAATTTACAGCTACTAAAATTATTTATTTTTTACGAATGCATATCTAGCTCAATGAAATCATCTTCAAACTAATAGATTTCAAAACTGAATTAATTCAGAAAAAAATCTATTTTTAATATGCTTAAAAGTTGCATTTTTGTATGTTGGATTCAAGTGAATAAAACAAAATAAAATAAATTTATCTTATCTTGTGTTTGGAATACACTGAGATTAAGTTTGCAAATTAAGCTAGTCGTTTGTGAATGCTCAATGATTTGACTCTATACTGGCTTGTTGAAATTCATTTATATTCGTGAACAAATTATTTCAAACCTAATTTTGATAAGAGTTGCACTATTTTTTAAAAAAATTGAACTATTCAATAGATAAACTTAAAATATGTGTAAGAGTTTAGGGTACATAATAAGATTTTCTTTTTTATATAGTTTTAATAATTTTTAGGGTGAAGACTATTATTTTTAAACCTTTTAAATCAATTCTTATAAATTTCAAGCAATAAAAGAAGTTTTAATATAATAAAAAAATAAAATTTAAAAGTTTAATATGAAGCTTAAGAGTTAAAGAATTTAATAAATTAAAAATTCAGGAGTTGTGTATTTGATAATAAATAAATTTTATTTATAAATTCATATTTGTCATATGTGGTATGTCAAAAAAAAAATTAAAAATTTTATATTTTTAATTTTACATAATGAATTACGCTTGAGTTAAATTTTATTAAAATTGGTAGAATTTACAAATAAATTTAAATTAACAATGGGCACAAAAATTAAAGCTGCAAAATTAAATGCAACTCAACAATTTATAAATTTCAAATAAATTTTATAGTTACACTGAATATGAGAATTCATTTCCTAACAAAATTTTTTAAAAAAATTCATTTACAAATCAAATGAATTTATACTAAATTATACATAAGAATCGGTTCAATAAAAATTATTGAGGTAAGTTTTCAAAATTAAACTTTAAAAGGATTAATTATTAATTTTTAGTGGGATCAAAAGTGTAAACTCATTAAATTTTATATGTATTTCTATAAGTTTGAAATAGTTTAGTGAAGTCAATAAGGTAAAACTGTCTTTGTTCATAAAATTATATAATTTATTATATGAAATGATTTAAAAATATAAATTTAACTTAATATATTAAATATTTTAAAACAAATATTATAATTTTAATAATTTTATAAAAAATATAATTATAATTCAATATTATTAAGCAAAACTTAAATTTGATCGGAATTCAATTAAATTTATGCACCATATAAGAATATAACAAACGAATCAAACACCAGCCTGCCGATATTTTGAGCTTATTGGGTAAATGAAGCAAGTTTAAATTAATTCGAGGTTAGTTTGGTTGAACTCGATTTATTTGTCGTTCTAACTAGGATAAAGACAAGCTTATCCCACCAGTAACTTTTTATGTTGTTCCAACAATGATTCCTTGTCCTCTCCAAAAAGAGGGATAAACCTGTCCAAATATTTAAGCAATAATTAATTTATTTATTTACCATATTATCCTTAGCTGATATTTAAAATAAAAGTATCAAAATAAACTTAATTTACAAAAGAAATATCAAAGAAAATATATTACATTAAAAATTAAAGAAGAAAATAATATAAATAAATATTTTTTTATTTACATGAATAATCTTAAAATAAAACAATTATTGATATATAAATATTTATTTTGTATAATAATTAAATATCAATTTAGTTTATTATTTGTACTCACATCAAATAAAAAAATTAAATTAAAATGATATGAAATAAATATTTTTTTCACGTGTATGAATACTATTAAATATAAATTGTTAATATAAAAACATTTATTTTCTACAATAGTTAAATATTATTTTATTTTATCATTTCTGTTATTGTGTATTTTCAATAGAAGTATAAAAGACTATAAAATAATATTGAACAGAATCAAATTTTAATTTTATAAGTCGAAACAATTCATCTTATTCAATTCGAAAACATTGATACAAACAAGAGAAGTAATCCAATCCTAAAAGTCCAATAAGGATTAACTATATATATACACCTACCATTGAATTAACTCGAAAGTTGCACCCCTCAACTAGTGCAGTTGACAGCAGATCTACCTCTGAGACCCTTATATTATATCTCATCAGATTCAAATCTCTTGTCTCTTAAAACTTTGACCCAAAAAAAAAAAAAAAAAGAAAGAACTGGTGGATGTTTAATTACTTAGGTTAGGTGGAACAAATAAAATAGATAAGTGAAGGTTGCTATTTTTATTTTAAGATGAATCCAATAATGTATCTCAGTTTTAATCACTAGATTATTAACTCAATAAGACAAAGCAACACCTAATAATTGAGGATAAAAAATATTACACATAAGTAATCCTTTTAGGTTTTTATTTAATTTCTTGTTTTGGGTAGATGTTCTTTTGGTATATGAAAATAATATTTAAAAAGACTGAAACTCCTAATAGCCATTTGACCATCAGAATATTAGTTCAATAAATACTCATTTAAAGTTTTCATTAAGAATAAATTATTAAAATTACATTTTCATTAAGAATAAATTATTAAAATTACAAAATTAAGTATGATTTTAAATATATATCTCAATTTTTAATTGTTAGTAATAATTTCATTCAAATTTATTACCTAGCTATATTTTACATTTCTCAACTTTTTTAATTAGTTCTAAAATTAACTTTGATTCTAATTAAAATAATATTTCTATTTTCAAACTATTTAGATCTAGTTTTTTATTCTAATTAAAATAATATTTCTGTTTTTAAATTATTTAGGTCTAGTTTTTACCAATAAATATAAAATTAATTTTTATGAAAAATAATTTTTAATTTTAATATAATAAAAAATTAAATTTGAACATTTAAGAAAGTTGAGGAAAAATTGAAATCATTCAAATTTGCTCAGTCTAAAAAAGTTTTTACATTTTTTAATCTAAAAAATAAAATATTTAAGAGTTGGATAATTAATATCTAATTGTTCTCAATAATTAATTCAAAAAGTATAAATTTTAAGTCTAGTTTAGGTCTAGTATACATTTAATCTATTCTCAGGCTATTTAGGTATAATTTTTTATCAACATATAAAAATTGGTATTTTATATTTTTATTAAAGAAAATAATTTATAATTCTAAAATAGTAAAATTAATTTTGAAAATTTTTTAAAACTTGAGAAAAAAATGAAATCATCTAAATTTTCTGAGTCTAGAAAAATTTTCATTTTTTTCTCAATATAAATAATATAATATTTTTTAATGATTTAGTAAGGATCAAAATATAATTTTTATTATATTATAAAATACTTAATATAAAATTATTCTCAATAATTAGTTCAAATATAGCAAATTTATAAAACTTAGTATACCAGTATTTTTGAATTTGATTATAAGGATGATATTATATATCGATTATACTTACATCTATAAATCAGTATTGTTTGAATTAATTATTGAAAACATTTAAACATTAAACACTTGATAAATAAATATAATGAAAAAAATCATATTTTAATTTTTCATAAATTAGAAGAAATATTATATTATTTAGGTTGAGAAAAAAAAAGTGTGACATTTTTTAGATGGAAAATTTTGATTCATTTTATTTTTTCACAATTTTAAAAATTTTAAAAATAGTTTTTATTTTAAAAATTATAAATTTTTTAACATAAAATTAACTTTTATATTGTTCAACCAAAAATTAAACCTAAATAGCATGATGAATAAAAGTGTTATCCTAATTAGAAACGAAAGTAAATTTTAAATCTGATTAGCCTAATTAAGAAAATTGAGAAACTCAAAATATAGCTAGAGGATAGATTCAGAGGGGAGAAAAAAATTAAATTTATGCACGTTATTTATAAAAAATAAAAATTGAGTTATATATAAAAATCGTATTTATTTCTATTTTTTTGATAATTTATTCTTTTTTCGTGACTAAGAAAAGAAAGAATATGCAAATGAGCTAAACTATTCATAGCAAGTGAAAAATTGAAATGATAGTATTGGTACGTTATTGTTACCGGTAAAAAAGAGTAGAAGGAGGCTGCTGATAATAAATCCCAAAGCTAAAACCACCCTCATCCATCGACTCAAATATCGTCTTCTGCGGAAACCCTTGAGCCAACAACTGAGTATCATTACTCGTCGCTCCATGTGACGTCGCTGAGTGCACGTACAACCTATTCGGCTGCGTCGACGCCGGAAGAGACGCAAACCACCGATCACAAATAGCAAAACTCCCAGCCAACTCCTTATAAACCGGGACCGCCTCTGGTTTAAACCCATTCATTACTGCGTCCGCCATGCCCGGCTTTATCTTCTCCGCATTCTGCGCAAACCCATTCATTTTGGGAGTTGGGTGGGTGGAGAGCGCGGCATCCGTCCATGGGACGCCGAAGACTTGCTCGTAGATGTCCTGGATGGAGTGGCCGGGGTCAGGGTCGACGTAGGCAGAGGTGTCGCGGAAGGTGATGATGGGGGAGCCGAGGTTGGCAGTGGAGATGGGGTTGGATTCAGAGCCGGTGACGCCGTCGATTTCTGAGTTGTGGGCTTTAAGCCAACCAAGCATGTGGTCGAAGGAGCGGTTTTCTTGGACTAGAACAACCACTGTTTTGATTGGGTACGTGGTGGCGGTGGCGGTGGAACTCTCTGCAGCCATTATTTATGAGAGGCTTGTTTGAGGTGTTGGTGATGTAGATATTTATATATAAAGAAGTTTGATTGGAGAAGAAAGAAATAACAGTGGGAACGTGATATTCAAATAACTAGAGAAGTTGTCAGTCAATAATATTGGATTAAAAAAAAAAGTTAGTACCACACGACAGAAAAAGTCAACTATCTTTTTTGTTTGAGGGCTTGTGTCTAGAGCTCAAGTTGTTTTCAATGTTTTTAAAATGGGAGAGATCGAATCCATCAGCTATTGAATTTTTAGTTCAGTTAGTTTTAATCAGTCTGATTTTAATAATTTTTTATTATTTTTTGAAAAATTTTATAAATAATGCTTTAAATATTTAAAAAATTATATATATATATATATAATATGATAAAGTAATAAAAACTATTTTTTAAAAATTTTAGATTTATCATAAAACAACATAGTTTTATATTAAATTGATTTGATTTTCAGTTTTAGGTAATTTTTTCAATTTTGGCTAATTTTTTAGGCATTTGTTGGCTGAACCAAATCAAATCAATAACCGATTTTTAATATAATCGATCCGACCAATCAATACAGTCTAGTTTTTAATTATTTTAGGCTGTTGAATTTTTAGTTCTGTTAGTTTTAATCAGTCTGATTTTAATAAGATATTTTTTATTTTTTGAAAAATTTTATAAATAATTCTTTAAATATTTAAAAAATAAAAAAATATAACACGATAAAGTAATAAAAATTATTTTTAAAAAATTTAAAATTTAAGTATAATAGTATAATTTTAAAAAAAATTAGATTTTTCATAAAACAACATAGTTTTATATTAAATTGATTAAATTTATTTTCAATTTTAAGCGATTTTTCTAATTTTGACCAGTTTGTTAGGCATTCAATGACTGAACCAAATCAAATCAATAATCGATTCTTAATATAATAAATACAACCAATTGATTCAATCCAGTTCTTAATCATTTTAGACTTTCTCTAGGATTTAAATCAAGTTGTAGGCAGATTTGAATTATTCGTCGAGTTAAAATGTAAGTAACTTCTAATAAAAAAAATTATTTTTTGAGTTTTGAATAAAATAATTTAATTAATTATAATTAATTCTATTTGAACAGGATCACGAGTTAAAATGAAGTCACATTTCATCCTAAAATTATAAAGTTAATTTAGAATTTTATGATAGATTCCATATGAAATTTTAAATTGAATGAAATATTTACCTCGTCTTTAGTTTATCGTGGTTAAAACCATGACAATACATATTCATGTTAAGAATGTTTTGTTTTATTATGTCTCTAAGTAAGGCCTCATCTTGTAAGGCTTGTAACTATGACATAAGTACCTTTATCAAGCTAATTCCTTATTTAAAAAGAAAAAAAAAATTTGTTAAAAAGTAGCCTTATAATTCCCTATGAAAGGAAATGAAGCCATATATGTTGTATTCGCTTTTCCTCAAAAAGAGAAAAAGAAAATTTTTCTATTGGATTTTTTGGGTATATCAACCTATAATGCTTGATGAAATTATTAAAGGTAGTTGCTATTATTTACTTGATGATGTCGTTTTAGCTAAATAGTTTATTCTAAAAATGATAAAATCTCAAATTATGTGATGTCCAACAAGTTAAGACAATGACCAACTTGACATTATTATATGATATTGATATGATAAAAATGTATAGTTCGATGTCTAGTGGTCCATGAGTAAATGGTCTATAATGAATCACCCGAGTGTCATTCTGATCAAGAAAAATTGCCCAAGATCGCAAGCATGTTATATAGTCTGAAGATTGAATCTTGTAATGGAAATTATGCTGAAGAATAAAGCATATGCTATGCGTGTGGGAATGAGATTAACATTTTCCCCATAACAAATAGAAAGAAATATGTAAAGTGTGATTTTTTCCTTTCTTTATTTTTTAGGGAACGATTTCATTTTCTTTGGTTATTATATGATGAGTGCCCCACAAGAAATTAAATTAAATTAAGGACTCGTTTGATTTAATTATTGTTAATTACTAATTATTGTTAAGTATTAATCATTGATAGTTGATTTTGGTTATTAATAACTTATCACTAATAGTTAGTTGTTGATTGATATTAAAAATATGAGAAAATTATAATTATTTATTTTATTTATATATATAATTACTAATATAGACATAAATTTTTTATACATATAATTTGACTTTTTACAAATAAAATAATGTTTAAACATGTATAAGTATTTTTTAAAAAAAAAAACTATTTATTAAGTCTTAATTATTAATGTTATAGTAATTTCATTAAAAAAATATGATGATATAATACATTAGCTAATGATAAGAAAATTAAAATCATTAATAAATACATAATTATCATTAATTAATAAATTCAAGAGATATATTTATCTTTTATTTATAAAAATAGAATATATTAACAAAAATTGTATACTATATTTTTAAAATTACAACTATTACATAATTTATCAATAATTTATAATATTCGATTAAACATTTTGCATTTTAAAATTAAAAAACAAAAAAAAAAAAAACCTCTAAAAAAAGTAAAACAAACACCCATTAGACAGCAAGCATAAAAATATAAAATAAGATTGTGCACCAAAAAGGAGTTGGGCTCTAACATCGGAATTATTAGTACGGAAGTTTCATTCCATGGGATAACATTTTAATTTATTTTTAAAAATATTTTTATCTAAAAATAACAAAATTTTCTTTATCGGGCGAATGTTATGTAATTCAAATTCTTCACTTTAATTAAATTCATCGCTATCTACACACCAACACCTTTTTTTGTTGCTTCTGCTTGTTAATATTGCTCACTCATATTCCATCCTTGTTACATGTGAGCAA
>CATIWR010317133.1:0-13447 GCA_949677035.1 Omphalea diandra | reverse complement strand
TTTGCTACTCATTCTTTCTATTCTTTAAGTGATTGTTTAGTTTGAGCATAAACACCAATTATAATAGGTTTCAATGTAAGCTTGTGAAAACACTTGAGAAAGGTTTTAGTGTGAGCCTATGAAAACACTTGAGAGAGGTTTTAGTGTTAGCCTTAAAAAACACTTGTAAGAAAGGTTTTTGTGTGAGCCTTGAAAACATAAAGTGTAAAAGTTATGTGTTTACTTAGAAACACCATTTTGAGTGAGTGAAACACCCAATTACAAAGAATTGGAAGTGGACATAGGGTTGATTAACACTTGAACCACTATAAATCTTTATGTCTTTTTTTATTGTCTCTTTATCCTTCACTTTAATTTTTATTTAAACACCAATTCAACTCCCTCCCTTCTTGGTGCTTAGGGCCAACAAATGGTATTAGAGCTAAGTCTCATAATCAAGCCTTAATTAGGTGAGCAAAGTTCATGGCACAAGAGGGAATCCACTCATGCCTCAAGCCCTACTTTGGTGGATCCGACTATACTCATTGAAAGTATAGGATAGAGATTTATCTTGATATAGATGTAGTGGACCTTTAGGATGTAGTTGTCAAAGAATGGAAGCCACCTTCTAAAGTAGTGGATGGAATTGAAAAACTCATTCCAATGGAAGATTAGGTTAAAGCTCACAGGAGGTCAAATGGTAAAAACAAGAGAGCAATTGCCATTCTTCTAAGCTCTCTCTCTAAGGAAGAGATTGGAAGAGTGCAACAATGCCAAATAGGTCATGCTATTTGAAAGACTTTTGAAAACTATCATGAGGGCATAACACTAGTTAAATCAAGCCAATTGGAGATGTGTGTGACAGAATGGGAGCTCTTTATGATGAAAGACCATGAAAGCATCACCAAAATGATGAATAGACTCATATCCATCATTACTAACATGAAGAAATTTGGAAGGACTCTCACCAATTATAAGGTAAACACAAAAATCCTTAAAACTATTCCAGTAGATAAGTTTTGTGCAAGAGTGTGTAGCATTCAGAAGTCCAACCTAAAGATTAGAAAGGTTTCTACAAATGTGTTGATAGGCAAACTTTTAACTCATGAGTTGGACTTATAAAAGGATGAGCAAATGAATAAACTAAGGGGCTAAAGAGAAAAATAAGAAAAAGAAAGAAGAACCTTGGCACTCAAATCCTCAACTAAGGAGAAGGAGGTAGAAACATCCTCTAGTGATGAAGAGACTGACAAAGAAGAAGAAGAGCTAACAATGCTCTCAAAAAGGACAAACGAGTTAATTAGAAGAAGAAAAGAGAGAAGAAGCTTCAAGAAGACAACTCCTAATCCTAGAGAGATATCCAATGAAGGCACTTGCTATGAGTATGGCAAGCAAGGCCACATCAAATACAATTATCCCAAAATAAAGATGAAGAAGAGATGGGACAAGGAGAAGAGGAAGAGTTTCTCAGCGACTTGGGATGACAGCTCAAGTAAAGATGAAAAAGAAGGAGAAGTTGCCAACATTTGCTTCATGGCATAAGAAAACTCTCCAAATGAGGTAAGTACTTCATCCCACTCTCATTTAGATTTAGATGATTTTGATGAGATAGATAAAGAGCTTCTAGAGGCTCTTACTACAAGATGTGACAAATACAAGTCACAAATGAAGTCTTATAAGAAAAAATGTAAAAAATTAGAAGATGATTATAAATCCCTCAATGATCTTGTAAGCAAATTGAGAGCATCAAGTGATTTGCTCAAGAAATCTATAGAAAATCTTTCCATGGCATCTTATTCATTAGCTTCATTGAGAAAAGAGAATGACTCTCTAAAAGGAAAAATCATTAAAGGCAGAGATGTCACATTTGGTAACAATGTCAATGGTATGGTAATTGGCAGTGGAACCATTAGTAAGAATGGTTATTAATTGATTGATAACGTTTTTTATTAGTTAGTGGCTTACAACATAATTTGTTGAGTGTAAGTCAGTTGTGTAACAAAGATAATAAAGTCACCTTTGATCCTAAGGAATGCCAAGTCACCACAATATGAGGTTATTTTCAAGGGTGAAAGAAAAGGCAATACCTACTCAATTGACTTAAACAATATGACTAACCAATCTTTTAAGTGTCTTATGTCTTTGAGCAATGAAGCTTGGTTATGGTATAAAAGGCTTAGACATACAAGCATGGATCTTCTTCAAAGCCTATCTGAAGGAAAGTTAGTGGAAGACCTTCCTAAGCTAAATTTCACTAAAGACAAGACATGTGGTCCTTACCAAATGAGGAAGCAACATCAAGCCTCTCACAAAGCTAAAAATGTTGTAAGTTCTTATAGACGTCTTCAACAAGTTCATATGGACTTGATAGGACCCACTAGGAGTACTAGCTTAGGTGGAAAGCTTTATGCACTAGTCCTAGTTGATGATTACTCCAGGTTAACTTGGGTGTCCTTTTTAGCTCATAAGAATGATATTTTTGATGCTTTCAAGAATTTTGCAAAAAGAGTTCAAAATGAAAAGGGTTACTTCATTTCTTCCATTAGAAGTGACCATGAAAAGGAATTTCAAAATGAGTCTTTTGAAACTTATTGGTCGAATAATTGAGTTTTTCATAATTTTTCAACTCCTAGAACACCACAAAAAAATGGTGTCGTAAAGAGAAAAAATAGAACACTAGTAGAAATGGCTATAACCATGCTCAATGTGTATTATTTACCAAATTACTTTTGGATTGAAGCCATTAATATTTCGTGCTATATTGGAAATAGAGTTTTAAAAGACCCATTCTTAATAAAACATCTTATGAGCTATGGAATGGCAGAAAATCCAAGATATCATACCTAAAAGTATTTAGATGTAAGTGTTATATATTGAATACCAAGGATAATCTTGGGAAATTTGATTCCAAAAACAATGAAGGAATATTCTTAGTCTATTCCACCTCTATCAAGGCATATAGAGTCTTCAATAAGAGTTCAATGGTAGTTGAAGAGTCTATGAATGTCGTCTTTGATGAATCTAGTAAACTTGATCTTGGGAAAGGTGTTTTTGTTGATGATCTTGTAGGTGACTTTGAAAAGCTAGAATTGGAAGACACTACAATAAGAGAGGATAAAAACAATGCAGGAGGTGAATCATCAAAAGTAGATGAGGAGCCACAACATCAACAAATAGATGAGCTACGCCAAGATATACCCAAAGATCGGAGATTTTCCAAATATCACCCCAAGGACTTTATTATTGGTGATACCTCTAAGGGTGTTAGTACTAGATCACAACTTCATCTTTTAGAAAATAATCTTGCTTTTGTTTCTCAACTTGAGCCAAAATCAATTGATGAGGCTCTTGATGATGAGAGTTGGGTGTTTGCTATGCAAGAGGAACTAAACCAATTTAAGAGAAACAAGGTGTGGAAACTTGTCTCTAAGCCTAAAGAACAATCCATTGTAGGTTGCAAATGGGTGTTTGGGAACAAGTTAGATGAGCAAGGTCTTATCACAAGGAATAAAGGTAGATTAGTTGCTAAGGGATATAACTAAGAGGAAGGCATAAATTATGATGAGGCTTTTGCCCTCGTTGTAAGATTATAGGCCATTAGGATACTTTTAGTTTTTGCATGCCACATTAATTTTAAGCTTTTTCAAATGAATATTAAAAGTACATTTTTGAATGGAATTATTAAGGAGGAAGTTTATGATGACCAACCTTCTGGTTTTAAGTCACACTACTTTCCTAATCATGTTTTAAAATTGAACAAAGCCTTATATGGATTGAAACAAGCTTCAAGAGCTTGGTATGAAAGGCTTAGTTCATTTCTTTTAAAAAATGATTTTGAAAAAGGAAAGATGAACACCACATTATTTGTTAAAATACACAAGCATGATACACTAATTGTACAAATTTATGTTGATGATATCATTTTTTGTGCTACTAATGAGTCTTTTTGTGAGGATTTTGCTAAGTGTATAACTAGGGAATTCGAAATGAGCATGATGGGAGAGCTCAAAATTTTTCTTAGTCTACATATCAAGCAAATCAAAGAAGGGATCTTCATTAACCAAGCCAAATACACAAGGGAAATACTCATGAAGTTTGGCATGAATGGTTGCAAAGTAGTCAAAACCCCCCATGAGTGGTACCATCAAGCTAGATGAAGATGAATTGGGTAAGACGATAAATTAAAAACGATATCAAGGTATGATTGGATCTTTACTTTATCTTACTGTTTCTAGGCTAGATATAATGTTTAGTTTATGTATGTGTGCTAGGTTCCAATCCTCTCATAAAGAGTCTTATTTAAATGCTGTTAAAAGAATTTTCAAGTATGGCACAATTCACATGGCACAATTCACTTAGGGTTATATTATCCTAGGGATTCATTTTTTAGTCTCATAGGATATTCGGATGCGGATTATGCAGGTAGTTTATTAGATAGAAAAAGCACTTTCAGGATTTGCCAATTTATAGGAGAGTGCATAGTATCTTGATTTAGCAAAAAGCAAGTGTTAGTTGCCTTATCCACTACATAAGCTAAGTATGTTGTTGCACCAAGTCCTTTAAATGAAACAACGATTGAAGGATTTTGGCAAAGTGATTGATCACATTCCTATTAAGTGTGATAACACTAGTGCTATTAATCTTTCTAAGATCCCATCCAACACTTTAGGAGCAAACACATATATATTAGACACCATTTCCTTAGAGATCATGTGCAAAAGGGTGATGTTGAGTTAGAGTTTATTGATACAAATCATCAACTTGTAGATATTTTCACTAAACCTCGCAATGAAGAAAGCTTGAACTTTATTAAAAGAGAATTGGGAATGCTTGATGGAAGCTCCCTAAAGTGAAAATTTTGATCTTATGTATGATTGCTATGTGTGTTGATTATTATTTCTTGATTGTATGTCTTGTGTTTTCTTTGTGACTTATTCCAAAGGGATCAAAATTTTCATTTTTGCAAAACCTATTTTTTCATTCTTACCCTTGCTGACTCATAATTTGCAGTCGTTATCTTCCTTTCACGGTTGTGAATTATAAGTCATAGTCACCAAACTGTCAAATATTAAATCGTGGTCACGAGAATCAAGCTCTACCGCGAATTGGATCAAGAATTCAAAGTTCTGACCATTGTAGCGTGTATTCTCGAGGAAAATTTGTCTGTTACTCACATTTTTCAAAAATTGTGATCACAATCCCGGAATCTATGGACGCAAATTTGAGTAAATGTCAAGCCATTGAATGATTTGACTGCCAACCATTTCCAACTCTTCATAAATCCATTTCTAGCTGCTTATAGCCATTTACACACCCCCTCAATGGCTATATAAACCCTTTAAACAATGATTTTAATCACTTCAACCTACTATAAAACTCTTACTCTTCTAAAGCTCTCACTCTTCCAATGCTCTCAAAATCTTCAATTCTCTTCATCTTTTGCAATGGCTCCCAAGAAAATCTCAACAACATATAAGGGCAAGGTTGTGGCTCAGCCATCTACGCCCCTTGTAGTCCACCTAATGAAAGGAATCACCAAGGAAGAGAAAGAGCGATACAAGGCAAATTCTTCAAAGATCATCCTCCCCAACAAAATTCCTTTTACTTTTTTGTTGGAGACTTTGGGCATCAATGTAGAGATTCTTGCATTCCTTTCCAACTTAGGCTGGAATGAGTTCATCTTTCGAGATGAACCTGATTATGAAGAAGTTATGAGGGAATTCATGTGCACGGTCCAATTGAGTCGCAAAGCCAATTCTCGGGGCAATACGGGTTAGTATTCTGGGCTTTTAGCGATCCTTTTTTTTATTACCTTTGAACAACTTTCCTCCCTCTTCAATCTTCGAGTTGAAGAAAACATTCCTTTTATCATCTCTATGCTTGATATCATTTATTTCGAATTCTGGTAAAAAATTTCTATTGAAACTAAACACGACCTTGAAACTTCTTTGGCCAAACACATTAAAACCCTACCTCTTTGGATACTTTATTGTATCATCACCTTTTTCATAAATGTTAGAGGTGATGGTAATAAAAAAAGTATCACAAAAAGACTTGGCATTTCTTTTCTACCTTGTCAAAAGCAAACTAGTTCAGACTGGTCGGTATCTTGTGGATCAATTAATCCACATGATACCAAACCCAAAGGCCAAATCCTTCTGCCTTCTCACATTACTGCAATCTATCACTTTGTAGGGGCACTTGATGAGGAAAATGAAAAATTCCTCTACAAGAAACTCCTCCCTTCTCAGAACTTTCTTTACCTCACTTACCTCATCAACGCCAAAGCCATACACCTGGATACATATGCCTATACATTGGGTGCTTTTGAGGCCAAGAAAATGGAATCCTTCTAAGCCTCCAAGAGGAAGAGGCTTATTATTGAAAAAGGAGCCCTATCAGTCCCCCATCCTTAACCAAAACCTAAATCCAAAGCTGTCTCTTGCCGCCATTAACCAAAAATTTAATAAGATGATAAGAATGATGAAGAGGTGATTCCTATTTCTCTCACATCTTTATAGTGGCATGGTGGATTTGTAAGAAAAGTTGGGTGTTCCTCCTTACCATCTTCTGGACTACACTGAATTTGAAGATACTCAAGAAGAAGAAGGCAATAAAGAAGTTGAGGATGGAGATGAAGCAGAAAGTGCCAACAATGAGGAAGATGAAGAAACTTCTGGAGATGATGGTGACTCTCCAACTTTTTAGAATAGGGATTCTTTGTATTTTTCTTTCTTTTTTTTTTTTGAAATGAAAAACTTGTGATCCCATAGTTTGTTTATGAATAAATAAGATATGTTTCTTTACAATTCATTGTCTTAAGTGATTGATGAAATTTACTTTTATAATTGCATTATTTAATTTTTGCTCCTTATGAACACTTAAATATTTGTTATGCATGTGTTCTTTTTCCTTGTGCACCCTTTTTTTGATCTTGCCAAATGAGGAGAGATAGAAATAAGAAGAATCTAAGTCTAAGGGAGAGAAAATAACTTGCAAATAATAACATAAGTTGAGTGGGAGCATCATACTTAGGATTTTTTTTTTAGAAATTTAACTTTGACTAATTGAATGGCATACTTAGGAAATTTCACATTTAAGCATTCATTGAATCATATTACCACTCCAACTTCACATTCATGCATTATTTTCTCCTTAGGATCAATCTAAGTTGTCAAAATAAAAAAAGGAGGAGATTGTTGAACTACGATGGTTAATCCTAGGTCTTGAACCTCTTTTGATCTTGACAAAGGAGATTAATCAATCTTAATGTTTCCATTAAATGTTGTTTTACAAAATTTAGTTAGATTTTTAAGTGGAAGTTGGATGGAGTTCATAATCTTTAAGAATGCAAAGTTCAACCAAATTCGCGATCAATAACTTCTAATTCACGATTGCGACTTAGCTCAATAATAGGGTGAAAGCAGGCCAGATGAATTTGCGAGCATTATCTCTGTCATGACTCATCTAAAAATGGGAGTGTCAAAGTCATAGACGAATTCATGGTCACTGTCGCATCATAATTGTGACCGTGAATTTCATAGTGACTAAGGAGGGAACCATGTCCACAACCACAACGTGACACGTGTCTCGGGTATCCGTTGAAGAACAAAATTCACGAGGGCGACATTGTGGGTAGCGACTGCAATTTATGAAGATGAAAATTCTCCTTCAAATAGAAAAATTTGCATCTTAAGTCGCGCCCTGTATAAGGAATGATCACAACTATGAAGTTTGTAGGTAGTTAAAAAGTAACGACTATATTTTCCTGATGGACTAATAAGGAGATGACAGGTGGACTAGCCGTTGGACACAAACGGGGGTTTTTCGCTGCAATTTTTGGCTCCTATATGGAAATTAGAATGTCGCAATCGCAAATCCTTAGTAGTGACTGTGACTCCCACTTGTCATGCAATTAATGTGGAATCTGCCTAGCATGACTTAGAGATTTAATGACCTTCATAGTGTAATGTCTCTTTGGTGGGTGTGAGCTATAAATACTCCACCAAACAGATGTAAATGCAAGAGAATTCATTAACTTGTAACAAAACTCTTGCAAATTTGCTACTCATTCTTTATATTCTTTAAGTGATTGTTTAGTGTGAGCATAAACACCAATTGTAATAGGTTTTAGTGTGAGCCTGTGAAAACACTTGAGGAAGGTTTTAGTGTGAGCCTGTGAAAACACTTGAGAGAGGTTTTAGTGTTAGCCTTAGAAAACATTTGTAAGAAAGGTTATTCTGTGAGCCTTGAAAACACATTGCAAGAGTTAGGTGTAAGCTTGGAAACACCATTTTGAGTGAGTGAAACACCCAATTGCATAGAATTAGGGAGTGAACGTAGGGTTGATTAACACCCAAACCACCATAATCTTTGTCTTTTTCTACTCTCTCTTTATCCTTCATTTTAATTTTTATTTAAACACCAATTCTACCCCCCTTTCTTGGTGCTTAGGGCCAACAAAAAGGATAAAATTACTTACCTCTTTTGCCAAAACTAACAAAGCTTAGGGTTTCATCCAAGCCAACTCACTCTTATCCCTCTCCTTCTTCTTCTTCTTCTTCTTCTTCCTCCTTTTTTCTTCCTCTCTTTCTTTCTATTTTTTGTACTCCTCATATTTGAGGCACTCCAATTTGATCCTAAAAGATAAAAATTTTAATTTATATACTTACCCTAATGAGATAAAATCATGGTGTCTCACTACCATTGGTTGGAAGTTTAATATTCCTTTTTCAATCTCTCTTATTCACTCTTTCATCACTTTTATCCATCTCCTAATTCCTTTGTGCTCCATATACTTTTAAATAAGCTTTAAAACACCATTATTTATGATATTATATCATGCACACAATATAAGATAATTTGCCATGCTACCATACAAACATTACATATATGTTTAAGTGTCCCAAATACAATGGTGCAAGTGTCATCTTTGTGCTTATCAAATTCACATATCTATATGATCATTTATCCAATGTATATGTTCTTGTAGGATTGCAAATCATTTATCCAATGAATATGTTCATGTGAATGCTAATGAATTAGAATAGGGATGTTACATTGACTCTATTCAGAAACTTTTTCAATGCTTTAAAGTGCCCTTCTCTTGTTTCTGACTTCACCATTATGTCATCTATATATACCTCCACCTTTTTGTGAATTAAGTCATGCAATAGGGTAGTTGTCATTCACTAATATGTTGCCCTCATGTTTTTCAACCCAATCGACATTGCCTTATATCCATACTTCCCCATTTTGTGATAAAATCCATTTTTACCTTATTTGTGATAGCCATGAAAATCTAGTTGTACCTGAAGAACCCATCCATAAAGGAATACATGAAGGTATGGCACTATCAGCCAGTGCATTTATGTGTGGCAAAGGAAAGTTGTCCTTTGGATATGCCTTATTTAGATACTTATAGTCAACACACATTCTCACTATCCCATCCTTCTTCCATACTAATGTTGTGTTAGCTAATCATTCACGTAATCTACTATCTCTAACAAATTTGGCATTCAATTGTTTGACTACTTCTTTCGTGACCAACTGAGCCCACTCAAGTATCATCTTTTGAAGCTTTTGTTTTATTGATTTCATGTATGAGTAGGTCAAAATTTTATGTTCTGCCATTTCACTATCAACCACCTGGTATATCTTGGTATGTCGAAGTAAAAACCCTTTGATATTTTCTGAGCAACTGTTCAAACTTCCTTTGCTCCTTTAGTGTGACATCATTGGTAAAAAGAAAGATTTTTAGGTTTTATTGTGTGCCAAGATTAAATGCACTAGTATGAACCGAATTAATGTTAATTATGCTCATGAAATAATGCATGTTAGGCACATTACCATTTAGAAACACATCACACAAGTAAGTAAACTCATGAATCATTGCCTTAAACTTAAAAAGGAATACATCATCATCCTTAAGAACATCAATAATGATAGGAAAGTCGACTTCATCTAGTTGGTTGACAACAGTTTCATCTATTCAGGCCTTTTCTCATTCTTTACACTTTATTTAATCAATCAATGCCTCAAGATTGATATTATGCATAACATTTACTTCTTTCCCATTCTTCGTGCCAGAAACAGCCTTGATAACTCCCTTAAAACTCTATTTCATCTAATCATCCTCTAGTTCGATTTTTATAAGATTTGCCCAAAGTGTTGCACCATATGCCATGGTAGGCTTAGTCTTAGTCATTCCTGCATTTCCATACCACTTACCTCCTCGATGGCATTCATAATCATGCTTTCGATATCTTCTAATTTAATGCTTGTATAGATGACCTCGGTGAACTTGCATGGCCTACTATACTTCCACTTTGAATCCACAAAGTGTGCACTTTGCTTTATTGAGTCAAACCCTTCTTTGCATGATCTTTCTAAGTGGCTTAGAAATTTTGATCTAGTATATATTGCTCTTTTTGTTCATTAGTGATCCTTTTCTTTTCATTCCATGTCTATATAGACTGAGGACCGTATAAAATTGCAAATTGACCTATTTCTTGATCATCTTCTATCCCTATAATTTGTTTGCCTTTCATTTTTCTCTTTTTTTCTTTTTTGATGAGTCCTAATAATTTTGATATCACAGTTCTCCATCATCCAATGAAAGAAGGCCTTCTCAAGCTCATTTATATGACCACCTAATGACTTTTTATTCTTAATGGTCCATTGCTTAACTTCTCTAGCAATATCTGTTTTTTTCACAATGAAATCTGATAATGGTCTGAGCAAGTCCCTCATTTATGGCTTCAACCCTTTACCATGATATCCTAGTTCTTTCCTTATGGTCTAGGTGGGAATCTTTAAAAACTCTGATATGCCAATAGAATTCTTACTAACCCTTGTCCTGGCAGGAAGTTTATGTTCTTTATAATCCCCATCACCTTGAGATCAACCCACTTATCAGTGACTCCAGTAACCTGAAATCCTTAAAAATGTAGAATAGCCATACTCAAAGTTGAAACTATTTCCCCAACCACTACACAAATGATAACAATCTCCCTTATGTAAAGAATCTTAATTTTCTTATGGATGGTGGAAGGCATACCACCCCACGGCTGATATCATGGTCTTCTTAATAATAGGGAGAAGGTGATTGGGTAAATTCCACCACTGTCTCTACTATGCCTTTTTTTCACTAGGGTTTTAAATATACTAGAAGCTGGCCTCTTACTATCATCATAGACTTGGATGACACTGTCAAAAGCCTTGAAATCTTATCAGATAACTTAAATTTATGTAGCAACTTTGAGGGACAAATGCTAATCCTAGACTCATCATCTGCCATCACACAAGGAGTATGCTTGTCCTTCACCGTAGTTAGAATGAATAAAGCCAAATTGGAATCTCTTCCTTCTAGTGGCAAGTCCTCATTTGAGAAAGTTATTTTACCCTTAAGAGTTACCAATACAACGACATCCTTTAAAGTAGCTTCCTTTAAGATAATCAGACTTGACAAAGCCTTAGCCATAAACTTCTTATGCTCTTGAAAGATAATAAGCAATTCCCATACACTAATCTGGGCTAGCATCTTCTTTAAATATTTCATAATAAGATAATCATCCTCATTTTCCTTCATAACGTGTTCATCAGTCTTCTTCTCAACCATTAGTCATTTGGGAGCTTTTCTATTATTATAATATTTTCCACTGCAAATCACATGGCTTACCTACTTCATCTTTTCCTCTTCATCACTGTCCTCCCATAGTTGAATAATTTTTTTCCTTCATACCTCCTTTATATGTATCCTTATATGACATTTCCCATAGATTAATTGTGCAAACAACCACTACCTCTTTTGAGATCACTTTGATAGTAGCAATAACAACTTCCTCAAGAATTTTAGATACTATCATAAATGTCCCATAATTTGGGGAAGGAACATTATGATAGTTTGGGAGGAGATTCCTATGGATCCTAAGCCTTTCAAAATTCAAGACAATAATCATCCTATTGTTGATGAGATCTTGAATCATATGTTTGATTCTATAGCAATTATTAGTGTTATGACATTCTCTTGAAAAATGCAATGGCCATTAGAGTAATATCACCTAGGCAATGGATGAGGAGGTGCTCCCAATGATAGAGACTTTAGCACTCTTATATGCCTTGGATAGAGGCATCTCCAAACTAGTAAAATGTCTTAGCATTCTTATTGCATTGACATTGGCCATCTTGTTCCTTTTAGTTTGAGACTGAGATGGTGTGCTTCTTCTTCCCCCATTATGAGCACCTTAGGTTTTGTGGTTACTCTCAAACTAGTGGAATCTTGCTTACAACTCCATCCTTTTATCGACCAACAAGGGGTTGAGAGGATGGAGGTCTTTACATCGGTAATGACCTTATGATATGGAATGCTGATGGACTAGTGGTGGGTCCATTTTAGGCCTTATGATATTCCAAAGCATTTAGCTTGAATGGTTGTCATCGAGGGATAAAGATGGGATAATACATTAGTGCTATCACTAAGAAATGTGGAGTCGGTGCCCAACTTGGTCGAGGCAAGAATGTGGGAAGGCAAAATCTGAACCTATCCTAAGTTAATTAGAAGGCTCATTTCATCTTCACCCCATTAGTGATCGGGTTTGTAAATTAGGTATGGCTTGGGGAACATATTAGGCACCTCCAAACTACCTAGATATCAACATTCAACCTTTGAGCATATTTAGTTCACTTTTAATGTTTTAACCAAGTTATTGATTAGTTTGATTAATGGTCCTAAACATGCATTTAGCACAAGCAAACCAATAAAATCATTCCATTAATCTTTAGGAAAGAGGGGTTATGCATCATGGTATAGGGTTGATCACACATATTCATACATCCATTGAAGCATGATCATCTCAAAGGGGAAAGGGGTTCATGCATCATGGCATAAGGGTTTAGCATGCATTATCATCCGTCAAATTAACCATAATAATTCATAATTATGTAAAAAGATAGTAAAGACGAAACTAATGGCCTAACCCAAACAAGAGCATCTACACCTAAAGAAAAAGAACAAGTTACTGACTAATAAGAGGAAAGTATGTAACATCCCTAGCCACATTCATTAGCATTATCACACGAGCATATGCATTAGATAAATAATCATTTAGAAGCACCATTGCATTTGGGGACATTTGAACATATATGTAGTATTTGTATAGTTGTATGGCAAATTGTATTATGTTGTGTGTATGTTATAATATCATAAATAATGGTGTTTTAGAGCTTAATTAAAAGTATAAGGAGTATCTAGGAATTAGGAGATGGATGGAAGTGCTTAATGAGTGAAGAAGAGGGACTAAAAGCAAAACTTTTAACTTTCAATCAATAGGAAACCAGCCCCAATCTTTTGACTTATTTAAGATAAAAATACAGACCATTAGGGTCAGATTTTGAGGGAAAAACGTGGGGTATACCAGAAACAAGAGAGAGCAAAGGAAGAAGAAAGAAAGGAAGAGGAAGAAGAAGA